>JASEVX010000125.1:247395-299895 GCA_031761405.1 Serripes groenlandicus | reverse complement strand
AATTGATCCGTATATATAAGACTGTTGACATTTATGAACAGTGTAGCTTCAGATCAGCCTGTACATCTACGCAATCTTAACATAATTAACCAGTGTTGACATAAACTTCTGATAAACTTAGGTAAGTAATGTGTGACCTGCGTAGATATTGATGAGGCTGTGTGGTTGTACAGGCTTATCTGGATCTACAATGTTCAAAACAGACAACCTGCACATTTTTAACTCATGGATGGGCTCATGTGCGCTCATCAAGATTTCTGTCAGATGTAACATCTATGGCGGTTCTAAATTGATCCGGATATATAAGACTTTGATGAGACTACGTGTACGCACGGTCTCAGCTGAGCCTTCATTGTTTGTGTATGCAGCACGATCCTCCTTAAGTCGGAAGCTTCTCAAATTTTTAATATATTTGCATTATTATTTATGTTTACTTCAAACAGATCAACGCAAAACGCTTATAGATAAAAAATAAAATAACTTTTCCAAAGAGAGAATAGAAATTGGTAAAACAACAAAAATATCGAAGCAACATATTGACGGTTTCTACGAGTTGTCAATTCGATTAAAACAAATGAGTTTTGAAGATCCTTCAACTATCCTATTCGATAATATAGTAAGGAATAAACGACGTTTCCAAAAGCGAAAGCAGCTAAAGTCTGCTTCCTCGAGAAGTAACCATTACTTGCTTGTGTTAGGGTTTTACGCCCTTTTTAACATTATTTCAGTTATATCAAGGCAACACTTCAAGTGACTTGCCCATCGGCACTCCACCATGACCACAGCGCCGCGACTGGGTGCAAGAAATGTAAAAACGTGGAAAAAACCCAAATTTAGAAGCCGCTCATGGCTTGATTCGAACGCGGCGCCTCGATGTCAGATGCCGTCATTCTACAACTGCACAACGCTGTTTAACAGTTTGTCGACATTTAAAAATTCAATAAAATCACCGTTAATGAAAGCATGTTTGTAAAAAAATATGAAAACAGTGTGGTAAGAGCGATTTGCGTTTGTGTCAGAATGTTTAAAAAAATGTCTTCTGCAGATGCATAACATGTGTCTGCAAGATGTAAAAGGTCTACCCATGATTGGGTATGGTCAGGTATTTGAGGTTGATTAAACACCCGGATGTAAAAGTAACCGACAGAAAAGAAAGGAAACAATAGGTCCGAATCTATAAAACTCCGACCAAGCAGAATAGAAACAACAAGTCCGAAACTATAAAACTCCGAGAGAGCAGAATAGAAACAACAATTCCGAAACTATTAAACTCCGACAGAGCAGAATAGAAACAACAAGTCCGAAACTATAAAACTCCGACCGACCAGAATAGAAACAAAAAGTCCGAAACTATTAAACTCCGACCGAGCAGAATAGAAACAACAATTCCGAATCTATAAAACTCCGACAGAGCAGAATAGAAACAATAAGTCCGAAACTATAAAACTCCGACAGGGCAGAATAGAAACAACAATTCCGAATCTATAAAACTCCGACAGAGCAGAATAGAAACAATAAGTCCGAAACTATAAAACTCCGACAGAGCAGAATAGAAACAAAAAGTCCGAAACTATTAAACTCCGACCGAGCAGAATAGAAACAACAATTCCGAATCTATAAAACTCCGACAGAGCAGAATAGAAACAATAAGTCCGAATCTATAAAACTCCGACAGAGCAGAATAGAAACAATAAGTCCGAAACTATAAAACTCCGACAGGGCAGAATAGAAACAACAAGTCCGAAACTATAAAACTCCGAGAGAGAAGAAAGGAAACAACAAGTCTGAAACTATAAAACTCCGAGAGAGTAGAAAGGAAACAACAAGTCCGAAACTATACAACTTCGACAGAGCTGAATAGAAACAACAAGTCCAAAACTATAAAACTCTGAAAACATTTACTGTGCTCAGAAAGAAACTCTTTGTTAAAATATAATACTTCTGATCGGTCACTTTCGAGAATGAATTTGTTAACCGTTTCCCTCATATAGACGCTTTCTGACGCCCCTGCAGCAGACAGCTTTTTGTAAACATAGTGACAAAAGAAGAAATTGCACAAAACGTGCAATTTCTCCTTTTGCCACAATGTTTTCCACTTTTTGTCCTAGGTTATCCATTCAATTATGGAGATTTTCTATGTTTTGACAAAAAACGTTCAAAGTCGTCTGCTGCAGAATTGTCGTATGAGGGAAAGGGTTAAAAGAAAAGAAAGAAGGAATTACGTACTTTTCTGGTGGATCTAAAATGGGACAGTGGTATTGACAGTTTTTTAAGTGCTGTCAGTTCGATTAATACAAATGAGACCTGAAAAGTCTCTTATCTTAGACCCACGCTGATCGATCTCAGACGAAAATATGGTGTTGTACCCTTTCCCACATGCTATCTTTTTTCGTATTTTTGTGCGTCTGCAACAGACAACTTTTTTAAAACATTGCAAAAAAAAAAAGGGAGAAATTGCTCATAATTGAGACATTTCTGTTGATGTAACAATGTTGTCAATTCTATTCAAAACGTATAATTTCATTCATATTAGTTTCCATATTTTTGGATATATGCTTAAAAAAATCTTCTGTGAAATATCTGATATATATATATATAAGGGAAAGGAATAAGTGGATTTTTTAACATTATTTTTAAACATAATTGTCTACAACTTCTATATCAAGACGAACACTGTCAATGAAACAATCTTGAAACATCTCGGCCGAGTGGGAGCGAAAAGGCCATATAACATTTATATGTAAACATGACATCGACTATTTGATTGATTAATTGTTTGTTGTTTTAACGCCGCTTTCAACAATGTCTCAGTTATATCACGGCGTTTCCTGGGTAAGTAACCAGTACTACTGGTCCATTTTTCCTGACACCAGCCAGTCATTCTTAATATTAACCTCGCAAACCCTGAGCACTAAGGGGGCAGCCATTATTACCATTTTAAAGTTTTAAAGTTTTTAGTATGACCTGACCGGGAATCGAACCCGCGACCTCCCACCCCGAGACGGACGCTCTACCACTGCACCACCGAGACCGAGGCGGTTAATTTGACGATATAGTTTAACCTCTAGAAACGCAGCTCTGTATAGCGAAACCCTCTTTAGAACGACATTTAAATACGGTCTGGTCTCTATTCTAACGCATTTAGCACATGAAAAAATGTAGTCTACAAACAAAACATGGGAATAATTTCTCAAAATAAAATTAAATTGCATGTTGTGACACAATGTTTTCCAAAAATGCCTTCATCTAACTGCGTTAACATGTTTTTCTTACAGGAAAAAGTATGAACATATCAAATAAAAGCACCTCACCGGAACAGTTGTATTTCTTTGCCGCCATCAGATGTTGCTCTAGCGAGGTAACAAGTTGTATATACAAGTATACTATACATATGTACGTTTCACTGTTTTCGATAGGCTAAACATAAATGTACAGTGGACTCGCGATAAATAGTGTATATCTTTAAACCGAATTTATCCAGGGGTTGTGAGTTCGAATTCCGGCTCGGCCAACTTTCTTTCCGACGATTGACAAAAGTCAATGCGACATGCGTCATTCTTCTTCCACCAATGGGCTAAGTCTATGTGGAAAAGCAGCTAGTTGCTTGGGAAGATTGTTGTGTGGAGTACTGGTGTGAGAAAACCAGGAAATGCATGAGTAGGTGAACTGGCCGCCGTAATATAACTGAGAAATTGTTAAAAACGGCGTTAAACCCCAATCAATCAATCATCAAACCGAATTTCATTCCCTGCAACGAATATGTCTTTAGAAAACAGTGCGAATGATTTATCATTAATTTACTTGCATATTAAACTATTTTTTAATTACATGTATAAATCAATTACGAAGCTAACAAATCATACATGAGTTGAATATAGATTCAGCGATAATTCTTTTTTTTTTTTTTTTTTTTTTTAAATATATTACTTTATTTGCAACGTGCATAGATATGTGAAGGTCGTGGCCATCCTCCCGCATACCTTACAGTAAATATGTTTTAGTAAATCTATGTTAGAATATAAGGTTAATCGTATAAATCAATAAATCATGACCGCTGCACCAGCGATAACTTGAACACGTTCATAATTCGAATATATTTCTTACATTCGACTTCGAGTTATTGGGAGACGATTGGTTGCCAATTTGGGTCGCTTTAAAACGATATTTCAGTTACAACACGGTGGCCATTTCACCTAATCAGGATCACCTAGATAGTGTAGTGGTCGAGAGTCCTAGTCGGGTGCGAGAGGTCGTGGGCTCGATCCAAAGCCGGGTTATACCAAAGACTTTAAAAATGGTACTATTTGTTGCCCTCTTTGGCGCTAAGGGTTGCGGGGATGGTATTACGACTGACTGTCTGGTGTCAAGATAAATAGCTTATCCAGAAAACGTCGTGATATAACTAAAAAATTGTTGCAAGCGTCGAAAATAACAAACAATCAAACAATCCGTGTGTCCTAGCTTTTTCGCGCAAGGACTCCATACAATATTCTTTCAGGCATCTTGATTCCCATCCTCGGTACCCAGGCTATTCATAAAGTATATGAAATCATATATTTTATGAATAGCCTTGGTACCGAGGATGCTTGATTCCTTACCACATATAGTGTTATGACCACTGGCAAGAGACGAATGACGTGTGTCAATGATCGGAATGAAACGTGAATGGTTGAGTCGATGTTCGAATTCACAACCCCTTGATTAATAGTCCTTTTTTATTATCGACTGAGCTTCCGGAGAGCGAATCAAAGAAGACTACTATAATATCCGTTATACAGGGGTGTATCTATGTTTTCCATTTTTTTAGTGGACTGTTAATTAAAACACAATAACCGTATTAGTCAATTCGCCACAGAAAGGATAACAACTTATAATATACTCTATAAATAAAAGTATAAATCATGTAAATACTTTTAATCATTGTGCCCAAATGGTGAAATTGCTCATTTTGAGAAATGTCTGCTTTTGTCACAATGTTTTAGAATGTATCCTGCTACGGAGGAGGCAGAAAGCGTTTATATGTGGGTATGGGTTTAGACGATGTTGGGACGCCTTTTGTTTACCGTGGCTCCCTAATCCCCAAACCTGCCATACATTTCGATCGGTATTTACTATCTCCAAGTTGTGAGGAATTTAACGTTTAATATGTTTGTTTGGATTGTTTTTAATCATGATGTTTTCATCCCCCACCACCACCGTAAAGTCTATGATGAATCAATAAGATAATATTTATAACATTATAACTATCAACTGACTTCTTTGATGTGAACATGTTACCTGTCAGAATTTGACACTCCGAATGGGGTTATTTCACATACGTGCTACTTGAGATGCGCTCTATGAAAATTTCAAACATAAGGTATATATTTATATAATATATCATCATACAAGTCTGCTATGAATCGACACTGTTTGCAAACAAGTCCATGGAACATTAAAGAAACCGCTGACACGTTTCGGTTTAATTATTTTATTTATCCCTCGATATGCCAGTGCTGAAATCCTCTGTTTTGTCAATACATATAAGAAGGAAGTATGCATATGGAAATATTGTGATAAAAGGAGACGTTGTTTAAATGTTTAAACGACTGTAAAATGACTGTTGTCTGGAGGAAATGGTTGAAAAAGCCAGACACCTTTAACTTCTTGATAATTTTATTTTCTTTGAACTTATTTATCTTACATCGATTGTGAAACAAGCTTTCAGCTTATTTTAATCACGCTCGATTTATTTCCTGGAAACGTTACCAGTTCTCGAACCGTTCTTGGCAAAAATACCAAAGGCAGAACGCATCACGGGATTTGAAACCAGGACATTTGGTACGAGAGGGCGACGCTCTACCATTGCACCACTGTCTTCCATTTCTAAATGCATAGACATACAACTCGATTTTTTCGAGTTCTTTTTGTTTTTACTACACTGGATAAAAGAGCATAAACAATTGACTGTCTAACAATTTCGGACTGCACGGACTTGATTAGTCTTGGTCGGTGACATTATTTGAAATAGAGTAGAGCGGGAATCAGGAGTAAGGTTTGAAATCGTGAGTTTGCGGAACTGAAAGGGACGTAACTCTGGAATGTAGAAACAACTTTGTGGCAAAACAGTTATCGTTTAAATTTATATTTTACTTTCCAACACAGTTTTATGTATATTTTTACAAGGTTGATTACATTCTTCTCGAGAAGAATTGAGCCATGGTAGCTTAGTCAGTAACAATTAGGGGCTATTAATATGAGTCGTAAGTTCAAATACCGGCTTTCAATACTGCCAACTTAATTCGTATTCCCTGACTATCTCCGTGTTCTTTCTTTAACCCTTTCCTTCATACGACAATTCTGAAGCAGACGACATTGAACATATTTTGTCAAAAAGTGGAAAATCTCTATAATTGAATGGATAACCTATGAGTAAAAGTGGAAAACACTGTGGCAAAAGGAGAAATTGCTCGTTTTGAGCAATTTCTTCTTTTATCACTATTTATTCAAAAATCCGTCTGCAGCAGAGAATACAGCATATTTTAATTGCAATCACAATATCGGTTCTAGCAGTCAAAATGTTAATCCCTATTTTGTTAGGGCATACACGATTCGTCTCCTACAGATTGGTTCCGTTTCAAGGGAGATAAGTTGGTTTATGGTAAAATCAGATTACTCTCCCTTATTTACTCATCCAGAGCTACATGTGTGTTTATGTTAATATCATCATTAGTTTCTCAAAAGACATATCCCGAAACTATCGAACTCTTAAACAAGTGCTCCATGTTTAGAAAATAACAACTACATGGTCAACTCAAGTACAAAGAACGAAAGGTCGTAACTATACATTCTTTTGATTACGTTCTGAGTTGAGTTCGTTTTGAGTTAGAGAACGTTTATCTGAGAATTGGTTTCTGCATTCATTCTTAACATCTTTGGTTGCGGTGTAAGTTTAGAAATCTGCGAAGTCTAATGACAGATTTTGATAAAACATATTGTACTTTTCATGGAAAGTCTGACTAGTGTCAAACTTCATTATACATTTAGAATGTCTGAGCACTGTCTTAAATGTCTGAGCCCTGTCTTCAATGTCTGAGCACTGTCTTAAATGTCTGAGCACTCTCTTAAATGTCTGCATACAGTCCGATCAGAGCTGGAAAATAGTTGTTGATTAGCTTTGCTTACATGAAGTCTTCCATGTGCGTGATGTAATTTGCAAAAATAGTTTGTACTTTTTTACTTATGAAGATAATATTTCAATAAATCGAGAAATAGAAGGCCAAGAAGGTCATATATATTGTGTACATAATTATCTGTTTAGATCGTTATTTATATGTAGTTCGATTTAATAATAAAATGCTTGTAGTACTCGATATAAACTGTTAGCTTTAGAATGTGCCTTGTCTTGCGTCCAGTGTTCCAGTTTGGTTTTTTGTTTGTTTGGAGTTTAACGCCGCTTTCAACAGCTTTGGTCATATCACGGCGGTCAGTGCACCTACCCATGTTTTCCTGGCTTTCCCACACCAGTACTTACACAACATTCTTTCGAAGCCACTGACTACTTTCTCACATAGATCAGAGGTGAGAGGCAATGGAAAACATCGCCCGAAAGAATGTCGCCGCAACCGGGTATCGAACCCGTGACCTCCAGATCACGAGTCAGATACGCTACAAATTGAGCTACCCGGCCGGGTCTTCCAGTTTGGTAGCTCACGCTTTGTAACGGTTCGTCCTCGTACCCAAGGTGAACAAGCTGTAATTGGATTGGTGGACTAACCATTTAACACATAAAACAATTTTACAGCGGACCGTTTTGAAAACATTTAGACACAATTAGATGTTGCTTATAATGTTTAAAAAGTCGTCTGCTGCAGATGTGTCAAACGGCGTCAGAAAGCAGGAAAGGGTTATAAACCCAAATAATCGCGTTAACAAACCGCACTGATGTATGACATGGTTTAAGTCTTCACTGTTTGCTTTGAGGTTATGGTTTCCTATATGTTTGATCCCCGCAACCTTTAGCACCAAGGAGGAACGTCATAACTAGCACTTTAAAAGTTAGCTATTGTATGGCCCTGACTGTCGTATTGCCATCCCCGCAACCTTTAGCGCTAGGGAGGGAAGTCATTAATAGCACTTTAAAAGCTAGCTATTGTATGGCCCGATCGAGGATCGGCATTACTAGCACTTTATAAGCTAGCTATTGTATGGCCCGATCGAGGAACGCCATTACTAGCACTTTAAAAGCTAGCTATTGTATGGCCCGATCGAGGAACGCCATTACTAGCACTTTAAAAGTTAGCTATTGTATGGCCTATTAGTTTTCAAAAGTTTAATATTGATCGTTTTTAACTCTTAGGAATCCGCTGTGGTCGAGTGGTTAGCGTCGGGGATTTCGAAACCGAGTGTCCGGGTTCGATCCCCAGTCACGGCACTACGGTCATGGTGGAGTGCCCTTGGGCAAGGCACATTTCCTAGCCTAGTACTGGTTTGTTTACCCAGGGATCATGAATAATTAAATTTAATTGCGCGCTAAATGACCTTAGCTGTCGATGCGCCATAAAACAATATACATTCATTCATTCATTTTAACTCTTAACCTGATACAGTTGTAAAGGTCACGTGACAAATGTACAGCGATATTTTTAGATTTACTAGGTGTATCTAATACTCTTTACGAAGCAAAACGAAAACATATCTACGATATATTAATACTTTGCACGTAATGTAGAACAGCAGTCTGAAATCACAATGCCGTACATGCAAAAACATCAAGCTAATAGCAATTTTAAACAACTTTCTTTCTCTCTCGCTTACTTGAGATATGGAGTTCAGCCCCTTTAACGTATATACAACATATCACTTCCTTAGTCGAGCCCCTATAACTCGGTAGCGGTTTGGGCTGTCAATTCAGGGGTAATGAGTTCGCACACACGCTCGGTCGACATTCTTTCCGACGTTTGACAAAAAGCGCAATTTCGTCTTCCACCAAGTGTCTGGTTAACAGCCGTTCTTTTCAAAGCAACCGGTTGCTTGGAAAATAGTGGTGTTTGGAATACTGGTTTGAGAAAGTCGGGAAATACATGGGTATGTTAACTGGCAGCCGTGATATAACTGAAATACCATTGAAACGATAATAAACTAAATTCAATCCAAAAACATCTTTGAGAATGAGGAGTTTATCAAGACAGTTATATATTGTATTGCCAAATAAAAGTTTTAAAGTAGAAGAACCGATAACTACAATATCAGATTAGCTTATTACTTTTTTAATTATTTCCCACTTACAGATGCTTTCTGACGACTTTTGAAAATAGTGTGACAAAAGCAAAAACTGCTAAAAAAAATTGACATAATATCTTCTAGCCTATTCTAATAGTTATACATTAATTTAAAGGAGATCTTTCATATTTGTATTTGTGAAAGGATTATGAAATCGTACAGCCTTATCCGTGTATAAATGAGTTAAGCAAATTATGAAATTGAATCCGTTCTTGGGAATGTATTAGTTGACTTCAGTGAAGTTTATTCTGATCAAACGGTGCATCTTCTCTCATATTACGTTCACGTTTGTTGGCTTGTGTGTAAAGTGAAGATCTAGATCAAACTGTGCGTCTGCTCACATATTACATACACAATCGTCTTAGAAGGTTCAATCAACGTGTGTATATTATGAAAATACTGAGCAGAGATAAAGTGTGATCTGAACCTACACTGTTCAGAAAGGCCAACTTGTACTTATTATGCAGGTCCGAGTTTATTCACACGTCCAGTGATGTGTCTAGATATTCTTCTTCGAAGTGATGACAATCTAATCTCCATTTGCAAAGAATATAAGTAGTATGTTATATTTACATAGAATTGTACATTCAATAACTTAAATAGATAAAACAGAGAATAAACTTACATTATAATTCAAGTCAAGACGGGTCATTTATCCTTTTATAGAGTATCTCTAATTTAGGTTTCATGCGCCAGAACAGAACGAGGAGGAAACAGACAATAAAACAAAAACCCGCCATTACAAGAAACACTAAACCATTCATTGCCGAGACCGTTGCGGAGTACACGGCATATTGTGTTAATGAACTGAGTATGCTGCTTCCGGTCTCGATTACCACGATGCTTGCGAACAGTGAGCCTTGCTTATCCGGTGACGTCATTGTTGACATGATGTCACGAATCATAGGTACCACCAGAAATGTTAGTACCCCGGATATGGTTGCCATGTAAACAACAAGTGTTGATTTAGCGAGAGCCTCGGTTATATACGACGATAAGTTGGATAAAGTTTTTAAAACTGCTATGGCTTCGTTCGATAAACAAAATTGCATTATTGGTAATAGTGCAATACCCACAATGCCCCTTTGATGCGTGTCTTGCATGGAAAAGGAGCCTATGTCGACCGGGTCCCAGCAGAATGGTTGACCTAGTCCCCTTTTGTTACTCTCGCCAAGTTCTGAGAATGCAAAAAACAGCAGTATTTAAAACTTTTCGTCTGCATTTGAATTCATTGCTAAAGCAATCAATGTACTGAAAGTACTTAAATGCGGGGGTGTTGGCTCTAGAGCGTTTACAAGATTTTCCTTCTATTTGACCTAGTGACCTTCTTTTTGACCCAACATGACCATGTTAGAACTTGACCTAGATATCATCAAGAAAACATTCTGATAAAGTTTCAACATGCTCAAGCTGAAAATGCAGTATCCAGAGTGTTAACAAGATTTTCCTTCAATTTTGCCTAGTGACCTTGTTTTTGACTCGGCTTGACCCATATTCGAACTCGGCCTAAATATCATTTAGATTACATTCTAACCAAATTTCAAGCTGCCTTAGTAAAGAATGTGGCCTCTAGAGTGTTAACAGGATTGTTCTTCAATTTGACCTGTTGACGATGCACGACAGCTGTATTTCCGTATTTTTCATTGCAGGGATTTTCTCAAAAGGTTTTTGAGCTACCCGCTTTCAAGCTACTCGTTTTCCATATATTTGAAAGAAACATTTGAGATCCGTATGCCTAACTTAAATTTCTAAATTATGTATATAACTTCATGGATTAAAACTTTACATTGTGTACGTTTACTTTGTATGATGTGCCTACTGTTTAGCTTGTTTGTGAAACGTATTTAACTGATCCCT
The DNA here is from genome assembly GCA_031761405.1 of Serripes groenlandicus. Lineage (NCBI taxonomy): Eukaryota > Metazoa > Mollusca > Bivalvia > Cardiida > Cardiidae > Serripes > Serripes groenlandicus. The sequence goes on along the minus strand of JASEVX010000125.1, from coordinate 288,777 downwards.
GGACAATCAAGAAAAATTGTCCATTTTGAAAAAACAGAGGGCAGCACAAATTTACACTTCCTGAAAGCTGGGCATTACAATATACGGAGGTATTCAGCATAGGACAGTCGCTTTATTGTGACAAGTAACGGTTTAATAGTTGTCCTCTTGTCGTTTGGCAGAGATTCTGTCAAAAATAAGATTGTGAGAACTAAGGAGAAGGCTATCAAACTAACACAAATGATGGCTGTATATCTGTATCCCTATGAATCACTTTCCACCATAAACCCTGTGACAAAACCTCCGATTGTTGACGTCAGCATTATAGTCGTTTCTATGGCAGTGATTGCAAACACTCAGTGTGTATTTGTGTCAGACTTATCAGCGACGTAGGAAAAACACAAACACATAAATCCTTTGGCGCCGCCGGTGACCCCTTCAATAACGTGTATCCAATCACAATCCAGTAAAGAGACAAGTTGAAATATATTGTCAATGCTACTGAAGCAGTTTTCGTAAAGCTTCCTAAACCAGATAGAAACAAGAGTTTCCGTCGGCCAATGGCGTCTGAATAACTTGGCAGAACGAATACTGCTAACATGGTTGGTACATATTCAGCAATTTTGAAACACAGCAACCAGTGTGACGTTTGCTGTTGAACCTTCCTGTACTCCTCGGAAACAGACTAGGAACCATTTGTATTTTCCCAAACCGAGGTATTCTTATGGAACGATTCGTTCAGGAAAATAGTTCGACTTGATGTAGAACTGTGTCCACTAATAGACCGTCAGACGTATTATTTCTACGCCCATAAACACACAATCGGAATGATCAGAACATAATCATTTGAATGATGATCCGCCATGTTTCGGTGCAACATCACTCACAAGTCCCTTTTCAACTGATGGCTTCCTTTCAAACGACGATTTCACATGGACTTTCACTGCTGTTTTCAGAGCGGAGCAATCCACATTTAATGAGAAAAAACTATTTTAATAGACAGGGAAATGTCTATTTATCAATGAAGGTAAATATTTCCTCTTTTATTTCTAAATATTCATTATTTAAAACAAAAATGCATTATTGCAAAACTGAAAAATTCAGCAATTTCACTTTTAGTACTAATTATTCACTATTTCACTAAGGTCTATAAACCTAAAACGCTTTAGTGCAAAACTGAAATGTTCAGTCCTTTAATTATTTCACTAAATATTCACTATTTTGCTTAGGTCTAAAAACCCTAAAACGTATAATTGCATAACTGGAACTATTTAATATATATATATATATATCCTGTAAATAAGTTTGTAGTGATTATACGTCGTAAGGAAGAAAAACAATAATTCCCATTTTGTTTGTTAATGTACATGTATGCTTAATCTAATAATACACAAGAAGCACCACGTTAAACTGATCCAAACATTGCATATAACATCCAGTCTGCACAATCTCACATAGTAACCGATGTCTTATCGGGAAATGCGATGCGACTGTCCATCATTCAACGAATACGTTGTCAAGACTGCGTGCAGCCTGATTTAGGCTACAACTGTCTGCACCAGAACAGTGATAAATTAATACGCACCGTGTTTATTATCAACATATACATGTAATCCCATCCCACAGACAACACATATGTATGCAGCAGAACAGTGATAAATTCATACGCACCGTGTTTATTATCAACATATACATGTAACCCTATCCCACATACAACACATATGTATGCAGCAGAACAGTGATACATTAATACGCACCGTATTTATTATCAACATATACATGTAACCCTATCCCACATACAACACATATGTATGCAGCAGAACAGTGATAAATTAATAGGCACCGTGTGTATTATCAACATATACATGTAACCCTATCCCACATACAACACATATGTATGCAGCAGAACAGTGATAAATTAATACGCACCGTGTTTATTATCAACATATACATGTAACCTTATCCCACATACAACACATATGTATGCAGCAGAACAGTGATACAATAATACGCACCGTGGTTTTTATCAACATATACATGTAACCCTATCCCACATACAACACATATGTATGCAGCAGAACAGTGATAAATTAATACGCACCGTCTTTATTATCAACATATACATGTAACCCTATCCCACATACAACACATATGTATGCAGCAGAACAGTGATACATTAAAACGCACCGTGGTTATTATCAACATATACATGTAACCCTATCCCACATACAACACATGTATGCAGCAGAACAGTGATACATTAATACGCACCGTGGTTTTTATCAACATATACATGTAACCCTATCCCACATACAACACATATGTATGCAGCAGAACAGTGATACATTAATACGCACAGTGGTTATTATCAACATATACATGTAACCCTATCCCACATAGAACACATATGTATGCAGCAGAACAGTGATACATTAATACGCTCCGTGGTTTTTATCAACATATACATGTAACCCTATCCCACATACAACACATATGTATGCAGCAGAACAGTGATAAATTAATACGCACCGTGGTTTTTATCAACATATACATGTAACCCTATCCCACATACAACACATATGTATGCAGCAGAACAGTGATACATTAATACGCTCCGTGGTTTTTATCAACATATACATGTAACCCTATCCCACATACAACACATATGTATGCAGCAGAACAGTGATACATTAATACGCACCGTGGTTATTATCAACATATACACGTAACCCTATCCCACATAGAACACATATGTATGCAGCTGACGACTTTGAAAACATTTTTGTCAAAAGTATGGACAAACATTGGGGTATTAGGAGAACTTGCTAATCATGAGAAATTCTCCTTTTTGTAACAATAGTTTCAAAAGTCATTTGCAGCAGAGGCGTCAGAAAGAGTTTGAAAGGGTAAGTCTTTATCTTGAAGGTATTCGTTTTCTGATATGATAAGAAAGGGTCGTCAATAATGAAATATATTTAGAAAGCTAAACAGACATGTCTCAAAAAATGGAGGTATACGTTTGGTTTTAAATGTGTTAGTACCAGTACTACAGGTATTATTTATCTCCACATCAATGCATCAGCTGTAACCGTCTATTAACAAAATGTGTAGTACCAGTACTACAGGTATTATTTATATACACACCGATGCATCAGCTGTAACCGTCTATTAACTAAATGTGTCAGTACCAGTACTACAGGTATTATTTATCTCCACATCGATGCATCAGCTGTAACCGTCTATTAACTAAATGTGTTAGTACCAGTACTACAGGTATTATTTATCTCCACATCAATGCATCAGCTGTAACCGTCTATTAACTAAATGTGTAAGTACCAGTACTACAGGTATTATTTATATCCACATCGATGCATCAGCTGTAACCGTCTATTAACTAAATGTGTTAGTACCATTACTACAGGTATTATTTATCTCCACATCGATGCATCAGCTGTAACCGTCTATTAACTAAATGTGTAGTGTAAGTACCAGTACTACAGGTATTATTTATCTCCACATCGATGCATCAGCTGTAACCGTCTATTAACTAAATGTGTTAGTACCAGTACTACATGTATTATTTATCTCCACATCGATGCATCAGCTGTAACCGTCTATTAACTAAATGTGTTAGTACCAGTACTACAGGTATTATTTATCTCCACATCAATGCATCAGCTGTAACCGTCTATTAACTAAATGTGTTAGTACCAGTACTACAGGTATTATTTATATCCACATCGATGCATCAGCTGTAACCGTCTATTAACTAAATGTGTAAGTACCAGTACTACATGTATTATTTATCTCCACATCGATGCATCAGCTGTAACCGTCTATTAACTAAATGTGTTAGTACCAGTACTACAGGTATTATTTATCTCCACATCAATGCATCAGCTGTAACCGTCTATTAACTAAATGTGTTAGTACCAGTACTACAGGTATTATTTATCTCCACATCAATGCATCAGCTGTAACCGTCTGTTAACTAAATGTGTAAGTACCAGTACTACAGGTATTATTTATCTCCACATCAATGCATCAGCTGTAACCGTCTATTAACTAAATGTGTTAGTACCAGTACTACAGGTATTATTTATCTCCACATGAATGCATCAGCTTTAACCGTCTATTAGCTAAATGTGTTAGTACCAGTACTACAGGTATTATTTATCTCCACATCAATGCATCAGCTGTAACCGTCTATTAACTAAATGTGTTAGTACCAGTACTACATGTATTATTTATCTCCACATCGATGCATCAGCTGTAACCGTCTATTAACTAAATGTGTTAGTACCAGTACTACATGTATTATTTATCTTCACATCAATGTATCAGCTGTAACCGTCTATTAACTAAATGTGTTAGTACCAGTACTACATGTATTATTTATCTCCACACTGAAATCATCAGCTGTAACCGTCTATTAACTAAATGTGTTAGTACCAGTGCTACATGTATTATTTATCTCCACATCGATGCATCAGCTGTAACCGTCTATTAACTAAATGTGTTAGTACCAGTGCTACATGTATTATTTATATACACACCGATGCATCAGCTGTAACCGTCTATTAACTAAATGTGTAAGTACCAGTACTACAGGTATTATTTATCTCCACATCGATGCATCAGCTGTAACCGTCTATTAACTAAATGTGTAAGTACCAGTACTACAGGTATTATTCAGCTCCACATCGATGCATCAGCTGTAACCGTCATCGTCAAGGCTGGCAACCATGACTACCATTTTTAAAATCGTTAGTTTGACTTTACCGGGTATCGAACCCCTAAAGCTAGAACACATTGTGACAAAAGGTGAAATTGTTCGCTTTTAGCTTGTATCAGAGAAAGACTGCACCCTTTCTCGAATGTATAAACGAGCTGTTTATGAAATATTCGATTTTGTTAACCGACATGAAAACATTTGAAAAACTTTTTAACCAAATCCTGATGAAAAGAGACAAATGTGCACACATGGATGCTATACCTCCGCTTTTATCAAACATCTCCGTTTTCGAATCATGTGATGAGTCGATTGACCTGAGATCGGGGTCAAAATATGGGCGCGAGTACTGGTTAAGTAATCGAGAGTGCTTGATATAAAATGTAAGATTTGTTTTCTACAATCATTGTTTAAATAAATAAGTTAAATCTACTCGAAAATATGCTACGATTTGAACATAAGTAGATTGGTTCGACTGTTCTTAACATCAAAAGTACGACGAGCTGGGTCTCAAGGAAATAACCATCGAGCGACATCAAACCTAACCCTGAGCCACTTTCTCTCTTCCTTCATAAGGGTTTCAAATTGCCATATATTCCATAGTCGTTGACAGTTGACACTCGGAGAAACAGAGATATAGAGGATATTAACACGGTTCATAATGTCGAATGATATTTGTAGTTATCATAATGAACCTATTAAACTTGTAACAATCTTCAATATAAATTATTAAATGGGAAAAGGTTAAAGTTGGTGTTTTTGAACAGTATAGATCCGGATAAGCTTGATCAAGATCTACACTGTGTCTATATCATAACCTATATGCATTAGACGATTATGTCAACTTGTGTTGATTCAGGTAGGACAGGTCTGACGAACAGGATGATGGGTGCAGAAATGCCAACCTGTACCTTTTCTCATACACTGGTTCAAATATACTTATCAATGATAAAGATGATGTAGATGGTGTCCTACATTGTCGCCCAATGAGTTCGCATTATTTCATCATCAGTAACATTTCCATTTCAGTAGATACAAGACAAATGTTTGACGCAAAGCATAAAAAAGAAGCCGCAATAGTCCGTTGCACATGAAGAAACAAAAAGAAAGTTCATTAGAAAAATTAAATGATACACAGCATTACAGCATGATAATGTGTTGAGGTCTCATTTAATCTGTAGTTAGTAATATAGATACCGGTATTTAAAGATGTAAGTAGTATGTAGGATGGGTTACACACTATAGACAATCTCTATAAAGGATAGCATGATAATTGAAAAGTGTTGAAATTACTGACAGGGTTACAAACTATAGACAATATCTATAAATGATAGTATGATAATTGAAAAGTGTTGAAATTATTGTGGCAAATGCAGAAATTGCTCATTTGAGTAATTTCTCCTTTTGCCACAAGGATATTTAACCTGACAGGGTCTGTGTTTTAAGCGAATAAGATGATTTAGAGTTAAACTGACCATGGACAGTGACATATAAGACTAATTCTAAAGATAAGAGTTTATGATTAATTTAAATTTTTGTACCAAAGAAAATCAACTAGCAAATAGTTGCATTGAAAACACGCCCTGTTATGTTAAGTTCTTGTCAAAAAAATATGTTTAGGTTTGTATCTTTAAGTGATGACAGTGGATAAGAGTTTAACCATTTCCCATATAAAATAAATCTGCTGCAGACGAATTTGAAATTATCTAGTACAAAACATAGAAAATCTCAATAAATGATAATAAGATAATTGAAAAGAGTTGAAACTATTGTGGCAAATGGAAATATTTGTCATTATGAGCAATTTCACCTTTTGCCATAATTATTTCTAAAGTCGTCTGCTGCAGAGGCCCATTATAAGGTATATACGTGGGAAAGGGTTAAAACCGTAAATGGAGAAAATTAAGGCAATTAATATTTGGTCATTACTTGATTCAGTGTTAGTTCAAATTGTTATTGGAAAGATTTTCTGTGGAAATATTAATACCCAAAACATTCAATGGGTATAAAAGGATGAAAGGTAAAGGTGTTAGAAATTACAACACGAGTATACTTCAAAAACACCATTTTATTCATTTATTGTTTCATCGAAATGTCGAACGAGCAAATGTACATCAAATAGAAAAGCGAATGAAGCAGATAAGAAAACAAGCAGATAACAATAATAAGAATGTTTTACTATTTTCTATAGAATATGTTATGCTTGCTCGAATATAACGGATAAGCATACTGTTTATTCCACGCAGTGACGTAATACGAAAACAAGATGACTCATAGACATATAAACAACGCTAAATCTCGCCTTCATTCGTCCAGAGACATATATGTCTCTGGATGAATGAAGGCGAGATTTAGCGTTGTCTGGAGTCCTGGAGAGAGACAGGCAAACAGACATATAGACATACAGACATACAGACAGAGACACTCAGATGTGCTGCTACTCTATTTTGAAACGACAAATCCGTTCCAGGTTAAAGTTAAAGTATATGTTCGAATTATCGATATGTTCGAATTATCACATGTTCGAGTTATTGCGCTGTACTAGAATCTGGCTTCTGAAAATACGCTTAACATACATATATCGTTCTAGTTCTTATTTCATTGACATATGCTTAACACACAGGTGCCGGTCGCGTTTACAATCTAAAAAAAGCATTTGACTATATATTGTCAAATGCTATTTTTATATTTCAAACGAGACTGCCGCCTGTGCCTAAACATACGAAAGAATGCAAAAGCAATCTGATGTTTTGAATTATTTACCTTTTAAAGACTTCATAAATTAGATAGATAGAAAAACGCAAAATTTAAAAGATCTGATTTTTTTTATATTCTTAAAATTAGGCATATTTCAATGAAATAGAACCTAGAAAGATATATATTTTCTTTTCTAGTGAAAATGATGTGGAAGAAAGAAAGAGCATCTATTTCTGCACCCACACGGCAATCTCTCTGATAATAATCCAGTGTATTTGATCTTGGGTGACTCGAATTTGAAGGCACTTTGCTGTAAACAACCCCATCTTAGAGTTCACGTCCGTAATGTTCGCGACTCCACTACTAAACTGACCTATTACAACATAATCCTTGCAGAACGGAGGGTCTTTTGAATCCCCAATGATGGTACTCGCTTCCACTACACCAACATTAATGACGTCACTTTTATGATCAGTGGTTCCCGTTTCAACAATAACTTTATCTAATAATTGCGGGGTTTTAAATATGATGGTAAAAACGTCACCTTCTTTTGCTGACGAGCTGCTCCAAAAGTAACCGGACATGTTCGAGTAAGCCATGGCTGGAGGAAAATCTGAATAAATAGTCAGTGTTGTATAAAGTTCGGCTTTGGGATTGTCCGAACTATATTTTTTACTAGGAAGATTGAAATAGTTGTCTTTTAAACCTTGGATTTTATCAGAAAGACTAGAATGGTACCCGATATGCTGGAACAGCGTCGGCTTTCGTATGTGTCTCTGACCTTGGCCTTTAAGACTGTTATAGTACTGAAATGTATAGTCTACTGGTTGCGTTTTACTTAATATTTTTAACATCTGGCCAAGGCTTTCTACATCTCTCGAATGATACAATTTGCCAATGAATCCCAATGCAGAGAACTCGAGGCAAATCCATGTGTCGTCTGTTTGCATCTTTATGTAGTCCTCGATCGAATTCAGATATCCTTCTGCGGTGATGACGTCATCTTCCATTTGCATATAATATTCCGACATATCTTTACTATACTCCATAATATACGAATAGTCGTAGTTCTGTTTGGTCCTCCAGTACAAGTACTTACTCGACGTCAACGATGCTGTAAACTTGGAATAATACTCATCCGGGGCACGTATCACGTGTAAAGTACCTGTATCAAAGTACTTCGAGTAGTTCGCTTTAAGTTGTTTTTCCATGTCGTTTTTCCATTCAGTTTTGTTGAAGTCAGCCAAAAAGACAATGATGTATATTTTACCCAGTTGCTCGTCCCTTGTTTCATTTAATATCGAGTCAAGCATGCTGAAAAAGTAGCTTACGTCTCGCCTCTGAATCGTTGGTATTCCAATAGTAAGCCAGCCTGGAAACGTAGACGAAAAGACAATTAAACCGTGTCAACCCTTTCCCACATGCAGACGCACTTTGACGTATCTGCAACAGACGACTTTTTCAAGCATCGACACAAAAGGTAGAATCGCTTATGATGAGCATGTTCTCCTTTTTTCACAATGATTGCAGCTGTTATGCGCTCATTCGTATAAATGTAACATATCTAGCCGACTTGTTTTTGTGGCGATTGGTTTGACAATCGCCACAATGCTAACAGAAACAACAACAACGAAACATATTTACATAGTCGGTTTTGAACAATCGGTTGATATTTTTTTTCCCTTACTGCAAACTAATTTACTCACATCCGTTATATTTCCATCATTGATGCAGAGACGTGATTAATAATAATTATGTCAGTGCTACTTTGGTACCGGATTGTTACTAATATTTGAGTTTTATCGAGACATTATCTACATAGAGTTAAAATATGTAAATATTATCTTCGGCATGATTGAGCAGATAATAAATATCATTGCGCGTTCTATCTGCCTTGCAAATAACTCTGATGATACTCAAATCTGGAAATTCCAAAAGGTTCTATAAATAGATGAAAAAATGAATTCGTGACTATTCTTGACAATTCTTGGGATTTTCCCTGAAGATAGGTATTAAAAATCACTCACCCCTGCTTGGGTGTATTTGTGGGATTCATGACAGATTCGTAGCCGATTCGTGGTCTAGCCACGAATTCACGAATCCCCGAATGAGTTAAGAATACCTACGAATGCCTACGAATCGATTACGACTAAGTTACGATGCCTAAGAACGCACTACGAATTCGTTACGAATTTTTGGAATTCAACTACGAATCCTAAAATTTATCAATTCGTGGCGAGTCGTAGGAGTCGTGGTCTGCGTGGAAAAGGGGCATTAGGTAGCAAAAATACCAACCTATAAATCTAAAAGGAATTGTAAGCAAGAACAAATTTGTGAAGTTACGAGTCGCAGAAAATACATTTGGATAAAGATGAAGGAATCCAATTATTCATATGAAGATGATATTTGACAGATCTACAGCAAACTGCTTTTGAAAACAATGTTGCAAACTGAGAATTACATAATAAGCAATAAGCAATAAGCAATGTCTCCTGGTGTCATAGTGTTGTCCACTCTATTCAATGATAATTCTTTCATTTTAAGATTTGCCATATGTTTGCCTATATGCTGCAGAATATGTGAAATGTGACAAAGGGTAAAATCTAATTCCTAATCATCCTATTGTTTAAACATAATAAGCGAGTCGCTTTCAACGACATGGTGTCTTTGAAACATCATTAATATAATCATCATATAGCGGCCAGTTATATTTTTAAGTCATTGGGTGAAAAACAAATCGGGGCAGCAGTTATAGGGGTATTTTTCGTCAGAAAGTATATTCTTCTTTCCTTAAATGTAGATCGACAGTTACAGAAATGCATGACACGACTAATATTATGTTTTTTTTTCCAATATACTTACGTTTATTGGGCGTATGTTGGTTGGCTATTGTTGAAAGATCCCTGCTAGTATATCCCGACTCCTGAAACACATAATTTTCTTTATCAAAAGCATATTATCGCTTAAAAAGTATCAACATGCATACCAATACAACATTTTGGGAAATGGAGTATCTATCATGTTACTTGCAATTGCAATTGCAGGCCTACAAACCTCGACCTCATAATACTTACTGTTCTTGTAATATATGTTTATAACTACCAGAATGTAAACAATCTATTACATTTATGCCAGCATGTTAAGGTTTGTTTACAAAAATACAACAGTAATCAGCTCACTCAGGGCTCTAGATCAATTCCCAGATAAACAGGGGATGTTTAAAAAAACAAGACATATGGAAATATTTGCACAGCGGTAAGTTATTTGTCAATGAAAAGGTCACAGAAAAAACGCTGCCCAATAGCCTAAATCACTGATATGTTTATAGGTTTGTGACTGTCTATGTGTTAAAACAAGAGTTATTATAACAATCTGCGAAATAATTGATAACCCATTTTCATTGTCGCGTTGCAAACTGGTGTCTTACTTTCATTTCCATGTGCAAAGTAACGGTCTTAATTTGATGTCGACTATTTGCGGAGCTATTATGCCTTTAAACATGAAAAAGTAAATTATGTTCATGCCGAGTAAAAAAAAAGAAAGGGTTATCAAAACGGTCCGTTTCCATATGGCGTAGTTCATATTAACTGAATATAAGCCGGTTGTTCGTCCTAATGTTTTAAGAGCATTATGTATCCATTCTCTGTGGTGTTTACTGTCGCATTCTAATAACCTATCAGTCCTCTGACAGAAGAACATTCGTAATCGTATATCACATTACCGAGTCAAGTTATTACACCATAGGAAACAAAAATACAGCTGCAAGAAAATGTGACCAAAACTAAGGAAATGATAATCTAATATATTATCATTATACTAATTAGGCAGTATCAAACAACGCTTCGTCCTGATAATCTAATATATTATCATTATACTAATTAGGCAGTATCAAACAACGCTTCGTCCTGATAATCTAATATATTATCATTATACTAATTAGGCAGTATCATACCACGATTCGTCCTGATAATCTAATATATTATCATTATACTAATTAGGCAGTACATACAACGCTTCGTCCTGATAATCTAATATATTATCATTATACTAATTAGGCAGTATCAAACAACGCTTCGTCCTGATAATCTAATATATTATCATTATACTAATTAGGCAGTATCATACCACGATTCGTCCTGATAATCTAATATATTATCATTATACTAATTAGGCAGTACATACAACGCAACGTCCTGATAATCTAATATATTATCATTATACTAATTAGGCAGTATCAAACAACGCTTCGTCCTGATAATCTAATATATTATCATTATACTAATTAGGCAGTATCAGACCACGATTCGTCCTGATAATCTAATATATTATCATTATACTAATTAGGCAGTATCAAACAACGCTTCGTCCTGATAATCTTATATATTATCATGATACTAATTAGGCAGTATCATACCACGATTCGTCCTGATAATCTTATATATTATCATTATACTAATTAGGCAGTATCATACCACGATTCGTCCTGATAATCTAATATATTATCCTTATCCTAATTAGGCAGTATCATACAACGCTTCGTCCTGATAATCTAATATATTATCATTATACTAATTAGGCAGTATCATACCACGATTCGTCCTGATAATCTAATATATTATCATTATACTAAGTAGGCAGTACATACAACGCTTCGTCCTGATAATCTAATATATTATCATTATACTAATTAGGCAGTATCATACCACGATTCGTCCTGATAATCTAATAAACAAAACATATGTATCTTATGTCTCTATTTTCCTAATGCAGACGAATTTTGAAGAAATTAAAGCAGACGGCTTTTGAAACCTTTGAGGCACAAGGTAAAAAATGTTCACACTAGAACATCATATACCAACCTGATGAAATAATCTGTTGATTTTGTTGATACCATTGGCTAAAGATATTCCTCGTCTTTCGACATCTGGAAAATATATGAAATGTGATTTTTATACAGAAATGTTAAAGGCGTGATTATTTAATCAAAGCGCTGAAAGCACTTATGGAGCATATGTAAGGTGAAAATATATGGCATAGTTGATATGAGCAAGTATGGCTCGAACAATGCACAATCGGCCTGTATACAAACAAAAATATTTGTAGCACCACACTTTGCCTGCCAGTAACCAAAACCTTTTTATCAAAGTTGGAGGCTTCACTCTTATATCCATGATTAATGCATGATGGACACACAGATGGAAAAGACTGCAGAGCACAGAGTCTTTATAATGATACTTCCAGTTCAGAGGACACTTAAGAGCAGCATTAAATAAAGAATTAATTATGATAATTGATAGCATAATATCAAAAGAAAATGCATCTTCTATGAATTCATGGATATACTTTTAATAATTATCCACACTACTTCCATTTTGTGACACCAGTATTTACGCCTTGAATGTTTCTGATCACCATCCACAACATAACATCATTTAAATAAGCCCATACTTCGACATTTGCCTCGGACGTTAATTTAAAAACAAAAAAATATTAAAACGTCAATACAATTGGAAAATAAGTCAAATCCAAAAAGCCATAGTAATTGTTGCATCGTTTTACTCCTTGTCATATACATGCTCCTAAAATGCATTTGAGCTCATTGAAGAGTAATGGAGTTAAGCTCCGGACAAAATAAAATAAGCTTGAGGAGGCATTACAAAATCGACACGAGCCTTTCGAGGAAAAATCTGTTTTGCCTGCGAAACTTGGATAATAAGTGAGAAAATGGCCGGACAAAAATACAACACTCCAAATATAGGTATGCTAGAGGAATATATCTTTTGAATTGTACATCTGTATGTCGTAAGTAACCTTAGGAATAAATCTGCCAAGCAGAAACAACATTTGGACCAATAAATGCAAAGATGACGGACAGATAGATAGTCGGACGACGGAGAGGTGATCCATACGTGCCTCCCAGCTTTTCAGGCAGATGACACCAACAACTAAATAGTATTGCAAACAGCAGACTGGTTCCAATGCGTCAAAATATGTTTGAGGTGGTAGTAGTTTTATATCGTATTTAAGTGACACGTAAACAAGTGGCTTATGAGTCACTAGATTTTAATCATTATAAGTACTAAAAAGAAGGGTTATTAGTCGCCGTTTGAAGCCAGCAACTATATTTTCATTCGATTTCACATGGGAGGACAAGTTGTTATTAGGATAAACTAAATGTAAATGCATCGAAAATAATACGGTTGCAATTGTTTAAAAACACTAAGTTATGATACATTTGAAAAGAAATTCATGTTTCCAATGTTGTAAGTCTATTTTTGATTAACCTCGTATTTCATTTGTAGCTCGACTTTTCGAAGAATATTGAGGCTATTGCACTCGCCCCGGCGTCAGCATTAGCGTTAATTAAAGTTTTTTTAAATACTAATTTCTTCTATCCCATCAAATAAATTTATTTCAAACTTGGTATTTTTGTTTTAATGACAATAAAGACAACTGCAGCAAGTCAGATAACTCTGTCAACCATATTTGTAGAGTTATGCCCTTTATTGTACTTAGATTTTGTCACAAAAACATAATCTAAGCGTTTTCTTTGCCATTTCTCAATATTTCTTCATCAAATGATTAAATTATTGTGTTTTATGACAACATGGTTGTGATGCAACCTTTGCGTCAAGTTCACATTTGACAAAGTTATGCCCCTTTTTAACGAATTATTTTTTCTCAAAAAATAATTCAGTTTACGATTTCGAAATCGCTCCCGGAAGTCACGGTTAAACTACACTTCCGCTTATACGGCTACACCTTAGCTTCACCTAAATAGTCCTAGTATTTTTTCAATATTAAAATTACTTCTACGTGTTATTTCAATAGAGTGAAGTCATAATTATACTATCGAATCATCATAGATAATCAATTTTCTAGAAAATATCAAATTAACAGTACGTGCATATATATTTCATTTGTCGGCAGGTACGTATAAGGCACGAGTATGAATTTTAGTCGTATGCCCATTCACTAGATTCACTTGTTGTGAGGAAGTCGACCCCACGCTGTATAGAACAATGTTAATCTCACAAATATGCCACTACGCAGAGCTCAGTGAAATAGTCAGTGTGCATTTTAAACGCTCGCATCGCCGTTGTTTCTCCTTTTTCCAACATGATAACGATGATCAAAGGGGCTTTCTAATTATAGATCATGGTTTACATATGCGCGCATTCAGTTAGCTTAATATATATACGAAAGTAACGCTTAAACAGTATATCAAAGTACCGTGGTGTAATGGAGAGCGTGTAGGACTTCTAATCATGGACTAAATATGGACGCGAGTTCGAGTCCCAGTAGAAACTCTTCTTTTTTTTTTTTTTAATTCTTATTTTATGCGATTTGTTAAACATTATAAATTTATAATAATTAATTCAATCACATGAAACATAGTTATAATATAAGCCGAAATCCTGGATCCGCCCCTGGTGACGAAAACAAGTCGAACTAACGCTGTATAGAACAATGTAAATCTCACAAATATGCCATGGGTGTTTTGACAGACTTTACGCAGAGCTCAGTGAAAGAGTTAGTGTGCATGTTAAACGCTCGCATCGCCGTTGAAATGCTACATTTACTAAAACTGTCAACTGATAAAAAAAATCTCTGGACAAAAATATTAATAATAATAAAATAGACTAAATTGTGCAATAGCATGATCAATTGCATTCATGAATTAGATTTTACAATACATGTTCAAAATAATTCGTTACCAGTACTTTCAGTACTTTGATTGTACTTAGATGTTGTCATGATAACTTAGAGTCAGCAATCAATTGACATTTCTTAATATTTCTTCATCAAACTTCCAAATAATATTGCTTGTGACAACATGGTCATTTTGTATCCCCTGTACCCCCCTCCCTCATCTAGGAAAACACCTCAATTGCTTAGCATAACTATTGAAAGAATAAAGACTGAGACAAGTGCACAAGCCCCCGGCTTCCACATTGGTTAAACTATTTAATGAAGTCCCATAAGTCGGACTTGTATTTCTTTGAAATAAGACTTGTATTTCTTTGATGCAACCTTGAACTATGCAATTGTTACTATTTTTGATCGATCCTTAACACACCTAGTTGAACTTAAAAACAATAGCATACTGCATCCTTATCATAATAGTATGCTTTGTATAATAATGAATCCAATTCTTCATGGCCGATTAAACCAATACGAATTGAAAGGTCTTCCAAATGGAAATGCATCAAAGTTGTAAATCAATGACAACGTTTTATCTATAACTGGAAGCGTTTAACTTTCGAAGGATTATATTATAGCAAACATCATGTGTTATAATTATGAAACTTGTAAGTTTTCAGATTGTTGTTGACATGTGTATTTGAAAACGAACACGCATATTAGTTTGAAGTTCAGTGTCATTAAAGCGTAAAAGTTGTAAGTCCTATCGATCTGCACAACACATAACACACTGATACTTCATCTTATATTTTCTTCAACCGTGACTTCAACATCCGTGTTTAGTCCGTTAACTCCCAACTATATATATTCACAGCTCAACGCACATGCATATTATCGACATGTATATACATGCAAATACAGCAGAGTGAAGTGAATCGAACAATAAGACGATAAAATTGATTGTTTGGTGTTTCAAAAATCATGAAATCAGTCCCTGATGAAAGCACTAGACTAATGATTGTTACGAATGTATGTGTGGTAAAAACTGAATTGAAACATTCTTTTCCGGCGACATTGATGCCTTGTATCAACTTTCACTTGTTAAATGATAAGATGATGCATATAAATTTACATTTAACTTGATTACGCAGAATGAAGTATTGCAAAACCTATGTAAATAACAATTGTGTATGTATATTGCAGATTTCTTTATGAATCATTTATCAGAAAGCATTTATTTAAATCGTTGGCAAAATTTCATATCTAAAAAGTCAGGCAAAATTCTATTAACGTTATTATAAAATGAAAACCTTAAGTAAGAAAATATGATGCATTTCGGTTTTCCCTTTCTGTATTTGGGAAAGGGTTAACATATTACGGTACTAGTTGTGTATTTGTTTTCACACACGTTTAACAGTCTGAGGTTTAATTGCATCTCCGTAACAGGTCCACGGAAAAGCATCCAGTAGATAAGAAAGTCTGTTGTGTTGTGAACTGGTATGAGAAACATATGGGTAGGTGAACTGACCGTCGTGATATGGGTGAACAATTGTTGAAACGGCGTTTAACCATAATTAATCAATCAATCCATTTCCTACAATATTTTCAAATTTCGTCTGTTGCAAAAGCTATCACAGAAAGGGTTTAACGGAAAGGGCTTTTCCCTTTTCCGTTTACAGACGCTTTTCGACGCATTTGCAGCTTTTCGAATTTCTCCTTTTGCCACAATGGTTTCAACTCTATTCAGTAATTTAAATTTCATTATTAGAGATTTCCTTAAGTATCCCCTAGATGTATTCAAAGTCGTCTGTCTTCAATTAGACTTGATGGGGTTACAGTATGATCGACTGTTTACATACACGACTTGCATTGAGGTCAAGCAAAGTTCAAAATGTGTCGGCTAAAACTACTTTGAACTATTTTGACTCATTAAAGAAAGCGGGTGGATTTTGCGTTATTCGGTCGAACCAATCAAATCAGTATGAAACAGAGGGCAACCAATCAAATCAGTATGAAACAGAGGGCAACCAATCAAAGACTATAATTTCGCGGATGACGAGTTGATCACGGTTGCGGCCTTAAGTCGACTTTTCGAAACTCATGCTAGGAGTGACGAAAATCCCCTATCCCAAAAAAACACTAGGTTCTTTACCAGTTTTATTGCGCATGTGTAGATTACCGACTAAAGACCAGGGTCCAATTCCACTAATCTTACTTGGCGGTGAGCAATACTGAAATACTTAAAGGCAAATCTTTTATGATTTGTGTTTCCCTAATAAAAATGCCAAAATATTCCATTTCTTAACAAGTGTTGTTATTCAGCAAGGTAACTATTTATATCAACTTAGTCAATCATTATATACATTCCACCATTCATGTTTTACAAAATATTAGGGTAACAAAATAAGTGAAATATGCTTTTAAGTTTTTAAGTATTACTTAACGCTAGGTAAGGTTGGTATAATTGGACTCTTGGGATAATGTATTACACCATATGGACCGCGTCTAGCTATTTGGGGTCTTAATGTATCTGTGTGTAGTGGAGGCTGGAGAGATCATGTGTATACGGTCAGTCTTATCAATGTCTTCACTGTCTGGCTGTAGTGGAGACTGGAGAGATCATGTGTATACGGTCAGTCTTATCAATGTCTTCACTGTCTGGCTGTAGTGGAGACTGGAGAGATCATGTGTATACGGTCAGTCTTATCAATGTCTTCACTGTCTGGCTGTAGTGGAGACTTGAGAGAGAGCATGTGCATACGGTCAGTCTTATCAGTGTCTATACTGTCTGGCTATTCTAGGTCTTAATGTATCTGTGTGTACTGTAGAGGATACTGGAGAGATCATGTGTATACGGTCAGTCTTATCAGTGTCTACACTGTCTGGTTATAGTGGAGACATCAGAGAGAGCATGTGCATACGGTCAGTTTTATCAGTGTCTATACTGTCTGGCTATTCCGGGTCTTAATGTATCTGTGTGTGTAGAGGATACTGGAGAGATCATGTGTATACGATCAGTCTTATCAGTGTCTACACTGTCTGGTTATAGTGAAGACATCAGAGAGAGGGCATGTGTATACGATCAGTCTTCTCAGTGTCTACACTGTCTGGTTATAGTGAAGACATCCGAGAGAGGGCATGTGCATACGGTCAGTCTTATCAGTGTCTTCACTGTCTGGCTGTAGTGGAGACTAGAGAGAGCATGTGCATACGATCAGTCTTAGCAGTGCCTTCACTGTCTGGCTATAGTGGAGACTGGAGAGAGAGCATGTGCATACGGTCAGTCTTATCAGTGTCTTCACTGTCTGGCTATAGTGGAGACTGGAGAGAGCATCTACATTCACTCATCAGTGTCTCCACTGTCTGGCTATAGTGGAGACTGGAGAGAGCATCTACATACGCTCATCAGTGTCTTCACTGTCTGGCTATAGTTGAGACTGGAGAGAGCATCTACATTCACTCATCAGTGTCTTCACTGTCTGGCTACAGTAGAGACTGGAGAGAGCATCTAAATACACTCATCAGTGTCTTCACTGTCTGGCTATAGTGGAGACTGGAGAGAGCATATACATTCACTCATCAGTGTCTTCACTGTCTGGCTATAGTGGAGACTGGTGAGGCATCTACATTCACTCATCAGTGTCTTCACTGTCTGGCTATAGTTGTGACTGGAGAGAGCATCTAAATACACTCATCACTGCCTTCACTGTCTTGCTATAGTGGAGACTGGAGAGATCATCTAAATACACTCATCAGTGCCTTCACTGTCTGGCTATAGTGGAGACTGGAGAGAGCATCTACATACGCTCATCAGTGCCTTCACTGTCTGGCTATAGTGGTGACTGGAGAGAGCATCTACATACGCTCATCAGTGCCTTCACTGTCTGGCTATAGTGGAGACTCGAGAGAGCATCTAAATACACTCATCAGTGCCTTCACTGTCTGGCTATAGTGGAGACTCGAGAGAGCATCTAAATACGCTCATCAGTGTCTTCACTGTCTGGCTATAGTGGAGACTGGAGAGAGCATCTAAATACACTCATCAGTGCCTTCACTGTCTGGCTGTAGTGGAGACTGGAGAGAGCATCTAAATACACTCATCAGTGTCTTCACTGTCTGGCTATGGTGGACACTGGAGAGAGTATCTAAATACACTCATCAGTGTCTCCACTGTCTGGCTATAGTGGAGACTGGAGAGAGCATCTAAATACACTCATCAGTGTATCCACTGTCTGGCTATAGTGGAGACTGGAGAGAGCATCTAAATACACTCATCAGTGTCTCCACTGTCTGGCTATAGTGGAGACTGGAGAGAGCATCTACATACGCTCATCAGTGTCTTCACTGTCTGGCTATAGTTGAGACTGGAGAGAGCATCTACATTCACTCATCAGTGTCTTCACTGTCTGGCTACAGTAGAGACTGGAGAGAGCATCTAAATACACTCATCAGTGTCTTCACTGTCTGGCTATAGTGGAGACTGGAGAGAGCATATACATTCACTCATCAGTGTCTTCACTGTCTGGCTATAGTGGAGACTGGTGAGGCATCTACATTCACTCATCAGTGTCTTCACTGTCTGGCTATAGTTGTGACTGGAGAGAGCATCTAAATACACTCATCACTGCCTTCACTGTCTTGCTATAGTGGAGACTGGAGAGATCATCTAAATACACTCATCAGTGCCTTCACTGTCTGGCTATAGTGGAGACTGGAGAGAGCATCTACATACGCTCATCAGTGCCTTCACTGTCTGGCTATAGTGGTAACTGGAGAGAGCATCTACATACGCTCATCAGTGCCTTCACTGTCTGGCTATAGTGGAGACTCGAGAGAGCATCTAAATACGCTCATCAGTGTCTTCACTGTCTGGCTATAGTGGAGACTGGAGAGAGCATCTAAATACACTCATCAGTGCCTTCACTGTCTGGCTGTAGTGGAGACTGGAGAGAGCATCTAAATACACTCATCAGTGCCTTCACTGTCTGGCTATAGTGGACACTGGAGAGAGTATCTAAATACACTCATCAGTGTCTCCACTGTCTGGCTATAGTGGAGACTGGAGAGAGCATCTAAATACACTCATCAGTGTCTCCACTGTCTGGCTATAGTGGAGACTGGAGACAGCATCTAAATACACTCATCAGTGTCTCCACTGTCTGGCTATAGTGGAGACTTGAGAGAGCATCTACATTCACTCATCAGTGTCTCCACTGTCTGGGTATAGTGGAGACTGGAGAGAGCATCTACATTCATTCATCAGTGTCTTCACTGTCTGGCTATAGTGGAGACTGGAGAGAGCATCTAAATACACTCATCAGTGTCTCCACTGTCTGGCTATAGTGGAGACTTGAGAGAGCATCTACATTCACTCATCAGTGTCTCCTCTGTCTGGCTATAGTGGAGACTGGAGAGAGCATCTACATACGCTCATCGTTGTCTTCACTGTCTGGCTATAGTTGAGACTGGAGAGAGCACCTACATTCACTCATCAGTGTCTCCACTGTCTGGCTATAGTGGAGACTGGAGAGAGCATCTACATTCACTCATCAGTGTCTCCACTGTCTGGCTATGGTGGAGACTGGAGAGAGCATCTACATACGCTCATCAGTGTCTTCATTGTCTGGCTATAGTTGAGACTGGAGAGAGCATCTAAATACACTCATCAGTGTCTCCACTGTCTGGATATAGTGGAGACTGGAGAGGCATCTAAATACACTCATCAGTGTCTTCACTGTCTGGCTATAGTGGAGACTGGAGAGGCATCTACATTCACTCATCAGTGTCTCCACTGTCTGGCTATAGTGGAGACTGGAGAGAGCATCTACATACGCTCATCAGTGTCTTCACTTTCTGGCTATAGTGGAGACTGGAGAGAGCATCTAAATACACTCATCAGTGCCTTCATTGTCTTGCTATAGTGGAGACTGGAGCAAGCATCTAAATACACTCATCAGTGTCTCCACTGTCTGGCTATAGTGGAGACCGGAGAGAGCATCTAAATACACTCATCAGTGCCTTCACTGTCTGGCTATAGTTGAGACTGGAGAGAGCATCTACATTCACTCATCAGTGTCTTCACTGTCTGGCTACAGTAGAGACTGGAGAGAGCATCTAAATACACTCATCAGTGTCTTCACTGTCTGGCTATAGTGGAGACTGGAGAGAGCATATACATTCACTCATCAGTGTCTTCACTGTCTGGCTATAGTGGAGACTGGTGAGGCATCTACATTCACTCATCAGTGTCTTCACTGTCTGGCTATAGTGGTGACTGGAGAGAGCATCTAAATACACTCATCACTGCCTTCACTGTCTTGCTATAGTGGAGACTGGAGAGATCATCTAAATACACTCATCAGTGCCTTCACTGTCTGGCTATAGTGGAGACTGGAGAGAGCATCTACATACGCTCATCAGTGCCTTCACTGTCTGGCTATAGTGGTGACTGGAGAGAGCATCTACATACGCTCATCAGTGTCTTCACTGTCTGGCTATAGTGGTGACTGGAGAGAGCATCTACATACGCTCATCAGTGCCTTCACTGTCTGGCTATAGTGGTGACTGGAGAGAGCATCTACATTCACTCATCAGTGCCTTCACTGTCTGGCTATAGTGGAGACTCGAGAGAGCATCTAAATACGCTCATCAGTGTCTTCACTGTCTGGCTATAGTGGAGACTGGAGAGAGCATCTAAATACACTCATCAGTGCCTTCACTGTCTGGCTGTAGTGGAGACTGGAGAGAGCATCTAAATACACTCATCAGTGCCTTCACTGTCTGGCTATAGTGGAGACTGGAGAGAGTATCTAAATACACTCATCAGTGTCTCCACTGTCTGGCTATAGTGGCGACTGGAGAGAGCATCTAAATACACTCATCAGTGTATCCACTGTCTGGCTATAGTGGAGACTGGAGAGAGTATCTAAATACACTCATCAGTGTCTCCACTGTCTGGCTATAGTGGAGACTGGAGAGAGCATCTAAATACACTCATCAGTGTCTCCACTGTCTGGCTATAGTGGAGACTTGAGAGAGCATCTACATTCACTCATCAGTGTCTCCACTGTCTGGGTATAGTGGAGACTGGAGAGAGCATCTACATTCATTCATCAGTGTCTTCACTGTCTGGCTATAGTGGAGACTGGAGAGAGCATCTAAATACACTCATCAGTGTCTCCATTGTCTGGCTATAGTGGAGACTGGAGGGAGCATCTACATTCACTCATCAGTGTCTCCTCTGTCTGGCTATAGTGGAGACTGGAGAGAGCATCTACATACGCTCATCGTTGTCTTCACTGTCTGGCTATAGTTGAGACTGGAGAGAGCACCTACATTCACTCATCAGTGTCTCCACTGTCTGGCTATAGTGGAGACTGGAGAGAGCATCTACATTCACTCATCAGTGTCTCCACTGTCTGGCTATGGTGGAGACTGGAGAGAGCATCTACATACGCTCATCAGTGTCTTCACTGTCTGGCTATAGTTGAGACTGGAGAGAGCATCTAAATACACTCATCAGTGTCTCCACTGTCTGGATATAGTGGAGACTGGAGAGGCATCTAAATACACTCATCAGTGTCTTCACTGTCTGGCTATAGTGGAGACTGGAGAGGCATCTACATTCACTCATCAGTGTCTCCACTGTCTGGCTATAGTGGAGACTGGAGAGAGCATCTACATACGCTCATCAGTGTCTTCACTTTCTGGCTATAGTGGAGACTGGAGAGAGCATCTAAATACACTCATCAGTGCCTTCATTGTCTTGCTATAGTGGAGACTGGAGCGAGCATCTAAATACACTCATCAGTGTCTCCACTGTCTGGCTATAGTGGAGACCGGAGAGAGCATCTAAATACACTCATCAGTGCCTTCACTGTCTGGCTATAGTGGAGACTGGAGAGAGCATACACTCATCAGTGCCTTCACTGTCTGGCTATAGTGGAGACTCGAGAGACCATCTAAATACACTCATCAGTGTCTCCACTGTCTGGCTATAGTGGAGACTAGAGAGATCATCTAAATGCACTCATCAGTGTCTCCACTGTCTGGCTATAGTGGATACTGGAGAGAGTATATAAATACACTCATCAGTGCCTTCACTGTCTGGCTATAATGGAGACTGGAGAGAGTATCTAAATACACTCATCAGTGTCTCCAGAGAGAGAGAGAGAGAGCCTTCAATGTCTGGCTATAGTGGAAACTGGAGAGAGCATCTACATGCACTCATCATTGCCTTAACTAGCTTGCTCAAATAGAGACTGGAGAGAGAGAGAGAGTCTTCATGCACTAATCAGTGCCTTCACTGGCTGGCTAAAACGGAGACTGGAGAGAGAGAGAGCATCTGCATGCACTCATCAGTGGCTTCACTGGCTGGTTATAATGGAGGCTGGAGAGAGCATATTCATGCACTTATCAGTGCCTTCACTGACTGGCTATAGTGGAGACTGGAGAGAGCATATACATGCACTCATCAGTGTCTTCACTGGCTGGCTATAGTGTTGACTGGAGACAGAGCATCTGCATGCATTCATCAGTGTCTATACTCTCTGGCTATAGTGGAGACTGGAGAGAGCATATACATGCACTCATCAGTGTCTTCACTGGCTGGCTATAGTGGTGACTGGAGAGAACATCTACATGCACTCATCAGTGCCTTCACTGGCTGGCTATAATGGAGACTGGAGACAGAGCATCTGCATGCATTCATCAGTGTCTTCACTCTCTGGCTATAGTGGAGACTGGAGAGAGCATATACATGCACTCATCAGTGTATTTACTGGCTGGCTATAGTGGAGACTGGAGAGAGCATATACATACACCCATCAGTGTCTTAACTGGCTGGCTATAGTGGTGACTGGAGAGAGCATATACATGCATTCATCAGTGTCTTAACTGGCTGGCTATAGTGGTGACTGGAGAGAGCATATACATGCACTCATCAGTGTCTTAACTGGCTGGCTATAGTGGTGACTGGAGAGAGCATATACATGCACTCATCAGTGTCTTAACTGGCTGGCTATAGTGGTGACTGGAGAGAACATCTACATACGCTCATCAGTGTCTTCATCCTCTTGATATAGTGGAGACTGGAGAAGGCATCTGCATCCGCTCATCAGTGTCTTCACTCTTTGACTATAGTGGAGACTGGAGAGAGCATATACATACGCTCATCAGTGTCTTCACCCTCTTGCTATAGTGGAGACTGGAGAAGGCATCTGCATAAACTCATCAGTGCCTTCACTGGCTGACTACACTTACAAATAGCCATAAATGTAACGTGTTAAGAAAAACTAAAAAAGCTGGAGTGTAGTCCTATTTGTTTCCCTCCAATAATCATCTGTGTCGTGCCAAAACGGACATGCAGCATTACATTCTTCCGCGCGATGGAAGTTTAACCAGGGAATATTTGAGCGAGTGAGGGTCTAATTGACTCTCCGTGAAGGATCATATAAAGGTAATTTGGCAATAAACTAAGATGGCTACAGTTATTTTTTGTTGTTATTTTGTTCAAAAGATGAATCTTGAACTAAATTTCATGTAGATGGACATTGGCGGTCTTGATGAGACTTCAGATTTACTTTACGCACACGTCTCCCTTTGTACACCAATCCACGAACAATCACGAACCATTTCTTTTTTAAACATTGACATTCAACATGTTATTGAATTACGTTGTTATTGGTATAGGGTCTTATTTTTCTTGTAGTAAGCGATATTTCACTCTACTTTGAAAAGTTGTATTGTTGCTGATATTGCGAATTATTTCCAATGGTAATTCATTCCAAACATGCATTCCATAGAAGGTAAATGTATTTTTGCCGTAGTTTGTGCGAGGTATATAGAGTAGAGTAAGATCATTGTGTGTTTGTGATCTCAGAGTATATGATCAGTTTTTGGCCTGGGGCTTTAGCCCCTGGTCATAGTAGTAATACCATTTGATCGGAGTTGGCAGCCTGCCAATAGCTGTCATCACCAAACGCGAGAAAAATAGTTCAGTCTTTTAAATGTGTTGCTGGATCCAATTGCATACAAATGTTCTTGTTTACCCAATACTACGCTAAAATACACTTATCACTTTTAGCCACAACTGTGGTCATCCTTAAACAAGAAATTATGTATTCAATATACTAGTGTTTGTTTTAGTCCTGTAACCTTAGTTTTTCGGCGATACATGTTTAACCTCAGTTTTGACCTAGATGTTAAACAAATGATCTAGATTGTAGACCAATCAAATGTTGTATTTAATGAATTATGTCTAAGAAATAAAGGAAATGAATTGTTTTGATTGGTTCATAGTAAAGTTGAAGATCCCACGAGAGGCACTACTAAGATGAAGTTATAAAATGAAATGTTCTACATACTTACTTTTGATTGTTGTCCTTAAGAAATAAATTTCAGTGAAAAATATCAGTTGGGTAAGTTACCATTAGAATCTACTTCTGGTCCATTTATCATATGTGTTTGTTTGTATGGTGAACGCCGCGTTCAACAACGTTGAAGACATGTCACGTCGTTTTCAGAGTAAATTACCAGTGATACTGATCCATCTCGGTATGCTAACGCCACCATCCAAGGAGGGGACACCATTTTTAAAACAGTTTTAAACGCATTTAGTATTACCGACAGATTATCGAACACCAACCTCCCGCGCCCGAGGGTACATTTAAGGCAAATAAGTATGTACCTATCTTTAAGATACACCATGTATAGATCTATGGTCTGATAAGGTGATTACTTCAAATTCCAAAACCCTTATTTGACACTCTAATCCTATGTTGTCCTTAAATAGTCCTCTGTATGTTAGAAAATAACTTACAAAACATATTCCGTAATAGGATCACAACCTGGAACAGCAACATTGCTGATATAATAATCCCAACGAGCGTTGTAAATCGTGACGTCATATCCGCTAGAAAACTTCTGTTGCCTTTTATGTGTGCGCAGTGTCCCTGCTTGTATTGAGAAAACGAAAATAAAATCTTGAATTTAATGTTATAAGTAGCAAGTACATTAAGTAATATAACAGTGAGTTAAATGTTGATATAGAAAGCCCTTTCCCACATGGATTAATTCTGCTACAGGCGAGTTTGAAAACATTTAGACACAAATATGAAACTCTCTATAAATGAAAGAACACTTATTTATTAAAGTTATGTGCAATTGTTCGCTTTGTCACAACGTGTTTTAAAAGTCGTCTGCTGCAGAGGCGTCGGAAAGCATCTGTAATTGGAAAATGGTAAATCAAACTTACTCGATTATAGATTTAATCATAGCTTACTAGACACATTTATATTATTTTTTTCCCGCCATAAAAGCGAGCATACACTAAACAAAAGATAAGGTATACTATATAGACTCACTCAGCACAAAATATAAAAAAAAAATCGAACAGGAACGGTATTTATACAAATAAAATGGTGATTTCCCACCCCAACACGACATGGGTCACAGCCGTATGAATATATATGATATATATGATTATCAACATAATAAGTATCAAAAGAAGAGAGAAAAAGATATATATTTACAGGGACGTAGATAAGAGGGATAAGCAACTCCACCTGTACACCTGTTATCTGGTTAAAATATCACATGGAGAAATAAAATTGTCCAAATTGTCACATTTTATAGCAAATAAAACGTTGTCTTATCTACGTCTCTGATATATATATCAGCCAGTCCACGACAAAACCGGTATTAGTGACATAACGTATGGAATTTCCAATTTTATGACGTCACATTTTTCGTCAACGTCGGTTTAACGTAAACAGAATTATCTTGAATTGGATTCTGAATTGGAGGTAAGATCACTTATGTATCTTTTATTAACCCACATAACAAATGAATATGATTTATTTCGAAGAAAACATTGAAAACACGACGATGGCCCTTGGCTATCTTCAAGAACAAAAAATTAAAATAAAACAAATATTACTTTGAACACAAATCCTCATAAAATTTATAATTTGTAGGACAGATGTACACAACGCACTTTATTATACACATTTAAGTTCTAGATAGGTCTAGCGTAAATCTCCTAAGATATAAGGCCACTTGCAAAGAATATGAAGCATGTTAATGTCCGAGCAGATCAAACCGTTTAAAGTATTTATAGATATAGTAAAAAAATACATTTTACTTTCAAAATATAGATATTGAATGGTACATAAAATATCTATTTCAAAATGGACCATGTAAACGTGTGCGGAAAAAAGATAAATATCTGTATGTAATCTAGGATTTGTTATGCTACACTATTAAATTAGTATAATAAATATAAAAAATACCCTATGCATCAACGAAGGCGAAATGGCTCAGTTGGTAGAGTGAAAGCCTATGGACCAGTCTAATGGACCTGTCACACTATTGCGTATGATAGAAACGTATTAGTTGCATATGAACATTCATAAATTAATTTTCATACGCACAAAAGCCCTTGAATGTATACTTACCGTATTGAACCTATTAGTAGCGCATGAGTAGCGTATCACCAGCGTATGTCCAGCGAATTATCAGCGTAGTCTGCGTATGACTAGCGAATGAGTAGCGTATGAACTACGCATGTCCAGCCTAACGCTATCACGTGACAAAGTGCTTTATGTATATCAGTCGTCAGGCATATGCCAAGATGTCTATATACGTTGCAGATACGTCAGACATACGTTAGAAGTACGTTACTTATGCGCCATCAATACGCTAGCTGTACGGTACACCTTCATGCCAGCGTATGTAAGCGTATGACCAGAGTTCTCGACCTACGAGTTACGTACCTCTAGCGTTTTCAGCGTATGCCTTGCGTCTGCTTTGCGTATAAACTATACGTCCGAATACGCACACATTATTTAGGCATGCTTAAAAAAAATCTGCCTCGCCGTATGCCAGCGTATGCGATCCTGCTTGAAACGTATGCAACCTTTTCCTAACGTACCACTAGCGTATGTCAGCGTATACAGAGTATGCGTGATATTTGGCATACGCTAGTACGATACGCAAAAGTGTGACAGCGCCATAACCGAGTGAGATCCCGTCCCTGGACAAACTTTTTTAATTGTTTTTATTTTTTGCTTAACAGAAATTGGACCAGTTAATAAATAAAGATTGATTTTGTAATAACGAAATACAAATTATAGTCAGACAAACAAATATATTTTAGACAAATTATAAAACATCCAGGGAAAAGGAGATTCACTTATTCATAGTTGTGTTCACGTTATTTTCTTTCACAGCTGTATAATGAATAACACTTTAATTGATTCCTATTCAATGTAAATACGTGTTTAAATTGTAAGTTGGTATGTAAACCATAACTTTAAAATAAAAATAGTTTTTCAGGAACTTGAGAGCATCTTCTCTGATCATTTTGGTCGAACACCAAACTATTCTCGATTTGAGAACACAGATTCAGAGGATGAAGGTATCAGAGAGAGATTTTTGTTGTGGTGTTGAGGATCGAGTAAATAACTTCCTCAGTGAACAGCCAGGCACGAGTAATGAAAGCAATGAGGATCGCGAATGGATCTTGAAGGGTCAGGGTGCTGTTTTTTTTTAAAGGTTGTGGTTGCCACAGGAGATGTGAACTTCAATCTACAGATATTGAAATAAAGACTCATATCTTAGATATAAGAGAAATGACAAAGGAGGAGAAGGAGATGTATATAAAGGGTAGTTTACTCACAGGTCCCAAATCAGATCTCACAAAAAGAGGAAAGAAACGTTCGCGGTCTCGTGCGTAGTAGGCCTATACGGTCAACGGGAAACTAGTTTGCAAAGAAACATTTTCACTTTTTTTATGACACTGAAAGCTCTTAGAAAATCCATGAACACACATGGTCATGCTTTAAGGCAACATGGAAACAAATGGAAAAAGCCAAAACATGCCCTTACTTTTGAAGATGTTAAACGTGTTGTGCTTTTCATCAGTAATTACGCGGAAGAGTATGGAATTCCACAACCTGCTGCACCACGTGGTCGAGATGATACTGCACCCACTTTTCTACACAGTAGCATAACACAACTACATATACACAAACTATACAGAGAAAGCTGTGAAGAAGCAGCTGAAAGAAATGCCTTCCTCATGTAAAAATTGCCACACCTAGAGACGATGTTTGTGCTTCATGCGAAAAGCTGAGGAAAGAGTAATGGACTCAATATCAGAAGCAGAAAAACCTCAAATTGCAGATGCTTTAAGGAATCATGTAATGACTGCTCAGAAAGAGAGAGATTTATACAATAACTTTGTTAAACGAGCCAAAGAAACAAATGCCCTCCCTGTAGAAAGAATAAACCACTATACTATTGTTTTTTTACAAATGGTTTCCATATACGCAAATACGCATCTAGGGTAATAAAATGAACACACCACATGTTTTCATCATAATCATCAATTTCAATCTGTTAAGTACCCCCTTTCTTCTACCCCGTAGTAAATAATGGTAGGTTTTATTTTTTTGCTTCTCTTTAAAGATTCAAAGTAGCTACGATATTGCAATTTATATAGTAAATACATTACAAATACAACAAAAGAATACTTGCATTTTTACTAGATAGCGAGAATGATATTTTCAACAATTTCGATATGTGCTATCGTAAGAATTTGTCAGTAACGCAACATATACAAATTTCGTGAATCAATGAAGTGACGGGTTGATACTTATTCATGCGAAGATAATTACATTTCAGGTATAGATTCAATTCGAGCAGTGAGCCATGACGAATTATCAGTAACGCAACATATACACACATGTATACAACTTTCGTGATTCAATGAGTAGTGAGGGGTTGATACTTATGCATATGCTTACATTTCCGGTATAGATCCAATTCGAGCAGTGAGCCATGACGAAATGTCATGGACTGTTCTATTATCCCAAATAGGGATGAGCATAACAATATGCTCCCGTTTAGATTATAAGTAAAATCCTGATACACCACCAGTTCGAAGGCAAAGTTATGGTTTAACAAGAGCGTTGAACTCGTAATGCTAAGGTCCTGAGTTCGGGTCGTAATGGATTACATGTATATATTTTTATTTTATGTTTTTTATGGTGTTTCTACGTAATTGTTAATCACGCAATGTCCTTAACTTTCGTGATTTTATATTTACGTGCAAAGGAATAAATGTGGCATACAAATGTAGAACGACGTATTATAGCATACACAGCCATGCAGTCGAAGTCGTATTATAGCGATGATGATGATTATGATGGTGATGATGATATATTATTATCACTATTTCTGTCAAGGTTTTTGATGATCTTTATGTAATATAGTTATAATGAATACTAAAATGAAGAAAACTATGAAATCTAAAAATAAAACAGACAAATAAAATAACAAGCATACTGCGACGATGGTTCTCTCTTGTCTCTACTCTCACAACATCTAACCGCACGAATAATGAAACAAGCTATCGAGTTGTTGCGAGAACAGAAAACGAAGAGACAGATCAAAAATCGGGACGATCATTCGATGTAGCAACTAATGGGCTACACTACGCACACCGAGTGGTTTCTAAATTCGTAAAACTGTGGGAGAAGATAGTTTTCGCAGGAAAAAGCGGTTTTCGCCCGTTTCCATAGCAACGGTGGTTTCTATGGCGACCATACTACAAAAGGAACAACTAGAGCCTAGACCATTCATCCCTACCAATTTTTCACCGAAATGTCTAACATGTTATGGGTAACACATGACAATTATTATGGGGAAAAAACAACACTCAAACTGTTCCTTTCAACGTCAGAACTGGCTCCTTTGCAAGTGACATTAGTTTTCCACTGATTACTCCCTTCTAACCATAAACAAAAGTGAATGTATACATTGTTAGTGGCTGCTTGACTCCTGGTGAACTCCACTGAATAAACATTTCAAATGACTATTTTAATTTTTGTCTACGTTGTGATATAATTTTAATTTTTAGCATTTTGCTAAATTTGCTAAAGTTCATTTGACGTCATTTTTGGTAGAGTTGCGCGCATGCGCAAACGAGACCATTGTAACATGTTGAAGTCACGTGATGTAAATGCCCCAGAACACATACAAAAATAGAGTAAACAAATCAGACTGAATTACAAATGCAAACATAAGCAAAAGTAAAATAAGTAAATAAATTCATTTATTTTAGGTATCCAAATCAAATTACAAAGTCTCTTAATGTGTAAATATCATATTTAAGTGTACACAATTATTTAGGTATCACTACGCCAGTATAGCACTTCACCGCGCAATTACCCTTTGTAAATTGTAACCCTTTCTTCCCTCTCGGCAGAGATGTAAACATCCACTCGCCCGCTAGCATAAGCGAGTGGAGTAAAGGATCGAGCTAGTACGAAATTCTAGGCGCTAGTCCATACATATTCGTTCATGTCCTTATTCATAATGATATTATGCATTGCTTAGCCTTTTCTTTCTCTTTCTCTCAGTCCATCTATTCCTTCGACAAAGTTGCGTATAGAACATGTGCTCGTTTCTAGTAACGAAGCCTATCAAAGTCGTTTTAGTTATGCATTCGTTTACAAAAGGTAATTTTCCTTTCACATATATACCACAAGCAGGTTTCCGCAAAAACATGAGTACAATCGACAATAAGTCAATGATTAACGATGACTTTTGCATTTTGGATAGGTGCTTTCGACAAGGTCCGCGTCTAAATTCCCGACTTCTAAGAAAGAGATTTCATCAAATCATTTGAGCGCTTTAAATTACGACGATTGCGAGTTCTAAACACTTGTTTATAAAGCGTTTGGAATACTTTGATTATAATAGGCAGAACGAATAAGTAACGAATAAATCTTGCAAGAAATCGATCATTTCTTTCGGCCAAAATCAGGTAAATGACCCGCGGATAACTGATTCATCCTTTTATTCTAAATTTGTATTACACAGTTCAACATTTGATTTTGACAGTTTGTTCGTTATTTTGACGCGATTATTTCGCGATTATTTCGTTCATAGAGTTGATTTCTAACAGATGACTGAGTTGGTGATAGAAGAACATTAAAAAGTTAAGTTAAGCTAAAACATGCACAGGCAGGCGAGTGTTTCATTAGGATAAGTGCAACACTCAATTCCTAAAAACTTCTGCAGCAGACGAATTTAAACAATCTGAGCAAAGATACAGAAAATCACAAGGCAGGCGAGTGTTTCATTAGGATAAGTGCAACACTCAATTCCTAAAAACTTCTACAGCAGACGAATTTAAACAATCTGAGCAAAGATACAGAAAATCACATTCATTGGAAGTGTAATCATTGAATAAAGTTTCAATTTTTTTTTAAACATCAAGTCAAGGGTAAAATATGATAACTTAAGTGAAGGTTTCAGTTGTTTCATTGGAGCACCACAGAAGGATTGTATGCCACCATTTATGTTTGCAATGTATGTAAATGACTTAGAGGACTACATGTCTCTAAATGAATTTGACGGCGTGGATATGGGCATGTTGAAAAATTGTTTACTACTACACGCGGACTATATAGTTTTATTTGCAGAAAGCGAGTGCAGTTTACAAAATGGTCTTGAAATACGTTTTAGTTATTGCGAAAAATGGAAATTATCAGTAAAGGTAAAGAAAACAAACGTCATGATATTTAGAAAAAAATGGAAAAATATCGAAAAAAGTAGTTTTTAAATACAACGGTAATTCATTAGAAATAGTGAACCAATTTATATATTTAGGCATATCATTTTCTTCAGGAGGGTCCTTTCAACAAACCTTTGACTATATAGGAGGGCAAGCTCTAACAGTATTCAAAAATATCACCATTAGTCATATACTTGAACTTTTTGATAAGCTTATACTACCAATACTTAATTACGGGGTCAAGGTATGGGGCTTCAGTGAGGCTATAACGCGCAGAAAGGCTGCATACTAGATTTAGTAAGCAACAACTGCACGTTAGACTCCTAATAATTTTATATACGGTGAATTGGCAACGCCTTTCTTTGATAATTAAATACTGGTTAAAAGTCACGAGAACAGACGAACGAACGCAATATACAAACAAATGTTAAATGATATAAATGAAAATAAAGAAAATTGAACATCAAAGGTTAAATATATATTGAATAATTTTGGTTTTAGTTATGTATGGATGAATCAAGGTGTCGAAAACATTAACGCTTTCATAAAAGTATTTAAACAAAGGGTAAAAGATATTTTTATCCAAAACTGGGATGCCGATCTAAGTCAAACCTCTAAAGCTAAAACATATATTCTAATCAAATCCTTTGATTTTAAGATGTATTTAGACAACATGAAAATAAAGAAATATAGATTTGCATTAACAAAGTTTAGACTTTCAAGTCACCAACTGGAAATTGAAACTGGAATAGGGAAACAACCTGTTAAGACTCCTATATCAGACCGTAAATGCAAATTATGTAACACAATAGAAGACGAATTGTGAAAAAACAACCTGTTAAGACTCCTATATCAGACCGTAAATGCAAATTATGTAACACAATAGAAGACGAATTTCATTTTTTACTTGAATGTCCATAATCTTTTTTCCACCTGCAGACGCATTTCGACGCAAAAGCAGCAGACGACTTTTGAAAACAGTGTGGCCAAAGATGAAATTGCTCATGATGAGCAGTTTCTCCTTTGGACACCATGTTTTAAACTTTGGTTAACAATTAAGTTATCTTTTATGGACATTTTTCAGGTTGTTGTCACAATGTTTTCAAAGTCGTCTGCTGCAGATTTGTTGTTTGGGGGAAAGGGTTTAACAAACCAAACATTCATAAATTCATCGAACTCTTAACAAGCAATAACCAGAAAACATTATCCAAATTATGCATTTTCCTATATAAAAGTTTCGAAAAAAGAATGAAGTCACTTGTACAGTTATCTCATTTAAAATGTATGTATTTTATTGTTGTTAACTGTCTTTCAAAATGTAAAAACTAAATATGTATATATGTGTGTGAAATGTTTATCGAAGTTTATTCCCATTTTCGAGATTTTCTTTTTAGTCCTATTCTTCTACGATACAGAGATAATGATTTTTCGAAGTAGGGGTCAATTAACTTTCACTAGACCAACAAGAAATAATGATCTTGGAAACATTTCATTCTGGCCTGATGCATCATTTCTTGTTTGCCATGGTGGGGATTTATTTAAAATAAATATTCATAAATACACTTCTGTATCTCTTCTTAAACGATCGCAATTCTACCTTTAGTACTTTCAGTACTTTGATTTATTACCTCATGTTCCTGCACGTCGCTTAACGACTTTACTATTTTGATGGTTATTATGGAACAACAACATTAAACTTTAATATTTAGAACAACAAACAACAAGTTAATGTCATGCACATTTTCGGTATCTTCTGTTTGTGTATATTTTAAATATACACAGCTTAAACTGGTACTTTATTGTAAAATTACGCTGTGGTCCGCCTATGCCTCAACTAGTTTATATGACAACGATTAATAAATAAACTAATGACAATATTAGAAATATTAATTCGCCATAAGGTAGAGCAAAAACAAATATACATATGGTATGAATTTCCGAAATATGTATTAACTAATAGAAGAAAGTTCTATTACTTTTTGATTACCCCTCGTATAATAATATATAAACATATTTCTAAGTATGATTATCCTGTATCCTGTTTTACGTCTATTTATATACTGTATCATTTGCAATAAAATTACTATTTCGGAAGAAATAAATTAAAATATCCATGTTTAGTAGTGTACGGCAGCTCTAAAGGGACACACACGAAAAAATAATTATCTCGTGCGCACGAGATAGTATCTCGTTCGCACGACATAGTATCTCTATTTTTTTTTATCTCGCGCGCACGAGATACTAAGTCGTGCGAACGAGATAAAAAAATGTATGTAATTTATAAAAATGTGTGTGTCCGTTTAGAGCTGCCGTAGTAGGGAGTAGATTTCATGATACCATAAAGTTGATGATTAATGTAACAAAAAAAAGGTTGTCAATTTTAATTCTGCTGACTGCGTTTCAGCTAAAATATCCCAGTGTGCGTTCCGACGCGGGACATCGGTATTTACAAAAAATCGGCTCTGGTAATTTATAGTAGAAAGGGTGATCGTAATGATATGTATTTGTTTAAAAAATCTCTCAGGTAAATGCTTAGTAAATTAAAAAATATGCAATTACTTCGAAAATATTCCTGCGAAATTTTCATTAAAAAACCGGGTATTTGTATCTGAATCGTCATTGCTGATACATTAAATTTATATCATGACACAGGTAACTATAATTCGGTGCTAATGGTCTTTCAATACAAATTTAAACAAGACAGTAGTAGCGATTTCTTTGACCACGCTGTTATTGTCACAAAAACATACGTTTTGACGTCGAAAACGACGTTATTTTCTTTTCGTTTTCTTATGACAGTTGGTATGTTTATATCGTAATTAAGAGACTATATGTAGGACTATTTGACTAATTCTGGTCATAATGAAAGTAAAAGGTTAATATTTTAGGAAATACAAAAAACTTAAAAAATATTTTTTTGTCACTAATACAGGTTTTGTCGTGGACTGGCTTGTATATGTGTATGGTCCAGTGATCCAGTGATAACAAGACGAATTTTGATGCTAAGCATCAAAGACGCCGCGCATGATTTTAAAGCATGACTTAAAGGGCAGCAGATGCAGTTCAATACATTTAAATAACCTGTGCAAACGGACAGGATGTAAATATTTCGAACAAGAAGGCCAAATGTGCCTTTATCTTAAACAAGAATGCTAAGATGTTCCTTTATTGCTCACCTGGCTACCATAGTCTATAATAAAATGTTATCAAGAGCAAAAAAGGTCCATTTTGACGTAGGGATTATACACTTTATATGCTAGGATCTATGTGATATTCAGCATGTAAAGTTTAGTCTTCAAACCATTTGGTTTACCGTTTGCTTAACATTGACTGCAACAATAAAGTGTCATACAAGCTGAAGTTTCTTAATTTTAAATCTGCTCTTACTAGATCAATTAGATAAACAAAAAACATAGATACTGACATATTAACATATATTAACTTAAGTGTTAACGCCTCTAGTTATAAGTTAAGTGTGACACAAGCTTTGGAAGGAGAGAGGGAAGTCTATTCTCCTCCCAGTTGAGCAGAAGTATGATAACAAAAGACGAGAGTATATAAACAAAAAATACAAATAATTCTAACGAGTTTAAAGATCAAAATTAAGCATTTATGAAATTAAAAGAAAAAGTTCTCTTGAATAGTCAACATATAGCAATAATACAATGGTCTGAATGAACAACTGTATGGGGAGGAACGTTTTAAGTTTAGTAATACAACAGAAATAAATAGGAAAAAACATCATCCGAATCTTTTTTCTGAGCTTTGATGAATCAAGTCGTCAGAGCAGTAAACCAAACAATTTAAAAAGCGTGGCCTAGTGAACTCCGTAAACCAACTCATAAAAAAAAGCTTAGCCTAGTTAGTTGGGGAACAGTTATTAAAAACAATTTAAATGTGTCTAAAGTTTTGTAATAACGGTAAACGATATACATATTTTGTATCTTGTTGTTTCTTAAATCCGTTAATACAATTTATTCAATCATAAAGGCTGTTTTTTACAGATTACAGAGTTTTTCTTTACAATAATATTTGTTGGTTGCTCCCTTTTCGATTATGTCACCCCATGGTACAAACTTAAAACCTATCCCATACTGACGCCTCACTTCCACGCGGCGTCAATAACGCCTGCGGACAAAATAAGTCATTATCCGGGTAGATGTTCCACCCACCTGAACATTATTGTTAGTCACAGGTAAAAAATCACAGGTATATTTGTGATAAAAATCTTTATTTATGATGTCATCTTAGACCGTTTACCAGATATGATATGTTAAGAGTCAGCCGTGAAGACATTTCAGGTGAAAAGTGCAGAACCTTACAAACAGGACTTATAATTTTGATACAGAAGTAAAAACACTCTGAAAATCCCTTAACCCTTTCCCACCTGCAGACGCACTTTGACGCAATAGCAGTAGACGACTTTTAAAAACATCGTTGCCAAAGTTGAAATTTCTCCTTTGGCCACAATGTTTTCAACTTTAAGCTATCTGTTATGGAAATTGTTCAGGTTTTTGTCATTAAGTTTTCAAAGTCATCTGCTGCGGATTTGCTGTATGTTGGAACGGGTTAATGAAATGCCCTGTTTATTTAACGTCGCATACTCTTAACTGGTCACGGTGTCAAGCAGGATCGGTCTATGAACGGGAGATTTAACGTCGCATACTTTTAACTGGTCACGGTGTCAAGCTGGATCAGTCTATGAGAGGGAGATTTACCGTCGCATACTTTTAACTGGTCACGGTGTCAAGCAGGATCGGTCTATGAACGGGAGATTTAACGTCGCATACTTTTAAATGGTCACGGTGTCAAGCAGGATCGGTCTATGAACGGAAGATTTAACGTCGCATACTTTTAAGGTGGAATCATACCTTTGAAATAACGTCGTTTTTTAAGTTTCCAAAACATTTTAACAGTTATAAGATTATTTTTGATTTATTAAATATTCGCCCGAGAGATTTTTATTTAAAAGATAAATAATTTAGGACACATGTTCGTCTGTCTACCAGTTGCTGAAATTTCAAGAACATATATCTATCCGATTTGTAATAAATCACAATGCTGTTAAACGTCTGTCGCGCTTCGGAATGTACACTGCAGAATTATAGATACATGTTTTCATTATAAGCATCAATTTCAATCTTTTACGTAAGCTACCCCCTTCTAAATAATGGTAATTTGTATTTATTTGCTTCTCTTTAAAGATTTAAAGTAGCTACGATATTGCAATATATAGTAAATCATTGGAAAAAAAGAAAAGAGAATACTTGCAGTTTTACGAGATAGCGAGAATGATATTTTCAACAATATCGATATGTCCTATCGTGAGAATTGTGGATCAGTTACGCAACATATAAAACTGGCGTGAATTAATGAGTAGTGACGGGTTGATATTTACTCATGCGAAGACAATTATATTTCAGGTATACAACAGTTACACAGCAAAATAGATGTGTCAGTATAAACGAGGGTAATCCAGAAGTAATAGGAATTTAGTTATAATTTCGACACAAATCGAACTTGTAGAAAATAATCTTTAATTTTTCAAAAGTCCACATTTCTCTTACATACATGACAAATATTTGAATAATCGGATGACAAATAAACATTTCTGTGAAATTATGAAAATTGTGAGTACAATGGGGGCAGGCCACGGTAGTAACGTCACTCTGACGTCGCCGTTTGGAGGGAAAAGAGTAAGTTTGAAAACGTGAATAAATAGTATAACAACAGTTATATCAACTCTATTGTTGCATCAACTTCCCCAGAAGCCATTGCTTAAAGACATTCCGTAACCTTTGTTCACCGAAATATGTAACATGTTATGAGTAACAAATGCAAATTATCATGGGGGAAAAAACGACACTCAAACTGTTCCTTTCAACGTCAGAACTGGCACCTTTGCAAGTGACATTCGTTTCCCTCTTATTTCACAAAAGTGCATTTATCAGATGGCAATGCTTATATCCGATTTAATATATCCCTGTGTAATATAACATAACAGTGGTACAGAGGTAGAGCGTCGACCTCTTGTACCAAAGGTCCCTGTTTCGAATCCCGTGATGAGCGGGTTCTGCCTTTGAGATTTTTCCACACAAACGGCGCGAGAGTACTGGTTAAGTATCCAAAGTAGCAAATATCAAGCGTGATTAATATAAGTTTAAGCTTGTTTCGCAATCGATGTAAATAAATAAGTTTAAACTTATTATAACATGACCGAATCACTTGTGTTGTATTCATCCGCGAATATTTACAAAATGGCTGAGAACGTGAATTCGGTAAACGTCACGATCGATGGACGAGGTAGTGTCTTTCTAAACTATTTAATTTAATAGTACTTCTTTCATGGAGGTAAAGGTACATACTACATCACGCCGGACTGCAAAAGGGCCTGGTGCATACTAGGCCAGAAATTGCAGCAAATATAGACATGTGATACAACACTAAACTTGCAATTTCTGTACAGAAGAAGAATGTTTTAAACAGCCTTTGTGCAAATGACATTATACCAGAAAACTTTTTTGGATATTTTACTGCTTTAGCTGTAAGCAAATCACAAAAAGACGGAGTACCTGTGGACTCTTCCGACGAAGATACTGATGCAGAGTAAACATGTGCTGATTTGGTTCCAAAATGTACATTTAGCAGTTTGATTGTTTTAAGAATGTGTTACAGCTGTGTAATTGTAATCAGAACAATTGGTACAGTAGTTATATACATGTAAATCCCTTTGTACGTTATTTTTGACATCATGTATTCAATGAATAATTATGCAAAATGACACTATTTGTTGAGGGCGCGCTGCGCTTTGGGCGGTTTTTTTTTGTCGCCCAGATATGACATAAATATGTTCATCTTATTCGGAAATGTACATTAGGCATTTAAGATAAAATGCCTCTTTTCTTTCTGGCATTTACGATTAAAATGCATATTTTCACTCGACTTATGGTTTTTATTTATGTCATACAAGTCCAACCGCTCCAGGGATCTACGTTGTATTTCTTAATAGCAAGACTGACAAAACATAAATATACATATGGTATGAATTACTGAAATATGTATTAACTAATACAAGAATCACTATTACTTTTGGATTACCCCTCGTATATACATTATATAGATTTCCAAGTATGATTATCCTGTAATCCTGTTTTACGTTCATTTATATCCTACACTGTATAATTTGCAATGAAATAACTATTCGGGAAGAAATAAATTAAAATATCCATTTTAAGTAGGGAGTAGATTTCGTGATACCATAAAGTAGATGATTATTGTGAAAAAAAGGTTGTCAATTTTAATTCCGCTAACTGCGTTGCAGCTAACATATCGCAATGGGCGTTCTGACGTGCGACATCGGTAAAACGGCATTTTATTTACTAAAAATCGGCTCTACAGATGTTATTGAAATTCCGGTAATTTGTAATAGGAAGGGTGATCGTAATGATATGTACTTCTTAACAAAATATCTCGGGTAACAAATATGTTTCTCCAAATAAACTATCATGCATATAGTTCCATGAACAACATAGTTGTATAATGAGTGAGTTATTGGTACAGAGCTCTCGTTTGAATTAAACCATGTAGGCCCTAAACCGCAAAGAGTGTACACGTCCGTAAAATGCAGTCACACCATAACGATGACATAATTCACTTCTAAATGGTTACAGTGTCAAGCCGGATCAGTCTTTGAACAGGAGAATTAACGTCGCATACTTTTAACTGGTCACGGTGTCAATCCGGATCAGTCTATGAACGGAGATTTAACGTCGCATACTTTTAAATGGTCACGGTGTCAAGCCGGATCAATGAGCGGGAGATTTAACGTCGCATACTTTTAAATGGTCACGGTGTCAAGCCGGATCAGTCTATGAGCGGGAGATTTAACGTCGCATTCTTTTAACTGGTTAGGGTGTCAAGCCGGATCAGTCTATGAGCAAGAGATTTAACGTCACATACTTTTAAATGGTCACGGTGTCAAGCCGGATCAGTCTAAGAGCGGGAGATTTTACGTCGCATACTTTTAAACATGTTCAAGTAGGCCTTTTTAGGCCTATACGTGCACGTCTCCGTATTTAATCTCTTTTACTCTTGCACTAAAACTCAGTAGAAAGGTATATAACAAGTAGAATGATCAATTGCAATGATGTGATATCAAAGATCTGTCACTTAAATGGAATGTTATCAAATCATAAAAACTCGTTCTAAGTTTTAGTCCTGATAGAATCCCTTTTTGTGAAGTAATTTTGATATCAACCCAAATGCTGTTGATTATTCTTTTTTGTTTCCATTATGAAAAATCGAAATTATCTCCTTTTTGTTACAGTGTTATAAAAACTCGTCTATAACAGATGCGTCAAAATACGTCTACATAAGGGAAATGGGTTAATAGTGCAATTCAATGACAAAAATAACATTCTTTAAAGAGAGAGAGAGACATACAGAGAGAGAGAGAGACAGACAGAGAGAGAGAGAGAGAGAGAGAGAGAGAGGGAGAGAGAGAGAGAGAGAGAGAGAGAGAGAGAGAGAGAGAGAGAGAGAGAGAGAGAGAGAGAGAGAGAGAGAGAGACAGACAGACAGACAGACAGACAGACAGACAGACAGACAGACAGACAGACAGACAGACAGACAGACAGGCAGACAGACAGACAGATACATAGAGAGAGACAAAGAGAGAGACAAAGAGAGACAGAGAGAGAGACACACACAGAGAGAGACAGAGAGAGAGACAGACAGACAGAGAGAC
>JASEVX010000125.1:17500-247195 GCA_031761405.1 Serripes groenlandicus | reverse complement strand
ATCTCTATCTCTGTCTCTTTCTCTCTCTCTCTCTCTCTCTCTCTCTCTCTCTCTCTCTCTCTCTCTCTCTCTCTCTCTCTCTCTCTCTCTCTCTCTCTCTCTCTCTCTCTCTCTCTCTCTCTCTCTCTCTCTCTCCCTCCTTCTCTCAGCCTCCCTTCTATCTCAAGGTCTCTGTTTGGTTCAAACAGTATACAACTGTCTGTCATTGGTTATTGTAGAGCAAAATCAAGCTGCGCGGGTATGTAGGTTAACAATTAAGACAACAATCTATATATTTAGCATACAACAAGCTATCAAATTTTACTTTATTTCTATTTCAGATATATATTTACAGACATACACAATGACAGACATCATGAATGAAGAGGTATGTATTTCCACATCAAACAGTTTCTGGTCTAACGTTTCTATCTGCGAAATAAACCGCATACTGAAGTGACCTCATATAGACGCTTTCTGACG
Organism: Serripes groenlandicus; assembly: GCA_031761405.1. NCBI lineage: Eukaryota > Metazoa > Mollusca > Bivalvia > Cardiida > Cardiidae > Serripes > Serripes groenlandicus. The sequence goes on along the minus strand of JASEVX010000125.1, from coordinate 246,733 downwards.
CCTCTGAAGCAGACGACTTATGAAAACGTTGTGACAAAAGAAAGAAATTGGTCTTGATGAGCAATTACCACTTTTGCCACAATGTTTTCCACTTTAAGTCATTGGTTATCCATTCAATTATAGAATTTTTCTAGTTTTTGAAAAAATATGTTCAAAGATGTCTGCTGCAGATTTGTTGTATGTGGGAAAGGATTAAACATGTTAATATGATTATAATGTAAGCTCACAGGTAACTTATACTGAGTAAGATGGTTTAAATCAAACTGCCGTTATACTATGTTGTAAAGTACATACAGCGAAACATCTTCAGGGCGACATCTGGCGGAGGCAAAAAATACAACCGTTCTAGAGAGGTAAAATTGCGCATCTGAATGAAGACAACTTTGGAAAACATTGTGGAAAATGAAGGAATTGTTCGTATCGACTAATTTACCCCCTTTTCTCACAATATTTTCCCACTCTATTCCAGAACTGATCAGCATTTTATCCAAAGTTTCCATTTACTCATTCGCTTCAGTTCGGAACGTTTTTAAAATCTCTTTTTCTTGTGAGATATTGTTTCTATGGCCTGTTCAGATTTTAGCTGAAGAATATCGAAATACTTCACGAGGTTATTACTTTTATTTAAATAGGGGAGCAATGATCTCAAACTCGTGATTTTAAATATTTGTCTGGTACCATTAAAATCTATTCAACTTGTAGTAAATGGGACATTTGAGATTTTTCAATTTCTTTCTTCAAAGGTTTTCCTTTATTTAAACAGCTTTCTTATTAATAATTGCTTTATTCAGGTTGGTTCGTTTATTGGTCTTGTTTGAGTCTGGGTGAAGTTATTAGGTTTCTTTTTACATTAAGCAATGTCTTAAGTTTAATGCTCCACTTCTAGTCCAGACATACTATACAAGATGATATTCCTTGGGAGAAATTACTTTGTTTTGTTTGAATGATGTTATAAGCGTTTTCAACGATTATTACTTATATTACGGCGTTTCCTGGGTAATTTACCAGAACTACCTGGTTTTTTTTTAAAAAAAATGCTGGAAGCGATGCATCAGCCGTAATGAATACATGGCAACAACGATTTCCATGGAGGAAAGCCATTGCTACTTGTTTTAATGTCATTTTTATGACCCGACCGGGGATCGAACTCTGATCTTCCGCTCCTAGGACGTTCTAACGTATTCACCATGGAGACCGTTGGAATCACTTTACTTTTTGATGAAAGAAAAATGCATTCGATGATTAATTCGATAATTAATTCGATGATTAATTCGATGATTAATTCGATGATTAATTCGAAATATGCCAAAACTAATGGCGTACTGGCTGATTCTTTCAAGTATTCATAGTAGCTCCCAAAAATAGATCAATATTACGAGTTAATCGAGACTTGTCGAGCCCCCGGTAGCTCAGTCGGTAGCGAGGCGGGCTGTCAATCAATGGGTTGTGAGTTCGAACCCCAGTTCGGCCAACATTCTTTCCGACGTTTGACAAAAGTCACTGTGACAAGTGTGTGGAGTACTGGTATGAGACAACCAGAAATCATATGAGTAGGTGAACTGGCCGCCGTGATATGACTGAAAAATTGTTGAAAACGGCGTTAAACCCCAATCAGTCAATAATCGAGTCCTACCTCAGATAATATCGATAACAACCCTTTACCACATACAACAAACCTGCAGCAGACGTCTTTGAAACAAGAGCGACAAAAACCTGAAAAATCCCCATAAAAGATAGATTAATTGTTAAATAAAGTTGAAAACATTGTGGCCAAAGGAGAAATTGCTCATCATGATCACTTTCACCTTTGGCCACAATGTTTACAAAAGTCGTTTGCTGCTATTGCGTCAACATGTGTCTGCATAACGTCCATGATTCACGGAGATACACGCTCCTTTTGTGTTATTAGGCCATTCCCCCCTTACAACACATTTGCATCAGACGACTTCGAATCATATAAGCAAATATATGGAAAATCTCTATAAAAGAAGATATCATTATTGTATCGAGTTGAAAACATTCCGTCAAAAGGAGGCAAGGCTCTTTCATTATGAGAAATTTCTCTTATTATATTTATATGTAATGTTTCAAAAGTCGTCTGCAGCAGATGCTTCAAAATGCGTCTGTATGCGGAAAATGGTTAACTGTTTACACAGGACCCAAGCAAGCGTCATTTCATCACGGTAAAATTCCACAGAAATCATTAAAATAAAGTAGAAAAAGAACACCTTGGACCATTTTTGGTGACATACTATAAACTTTAAGCATATCCTAGCATGTCACCTTAATATATGAATACTACATTAATCCCCCTTTGAAGATCTATTCATGTATGAAGTTATTTATTAAATCGCTTTAGGTATTATATTCTGATAGTTCAAGAACATGACTTACTTCTGAAATATAAATACAGACAACAGCAAATCGAAAAACATACTTACAGTCCAGGTTTTGAAAAAAGGAGAAACATATGAATTTCATATTACTTAAGTAAGAATGACATGTTTTTCGGTTATTTGTTGTCTATTTTCATTAAATGTTAATTAGAATGTTGTCAAAAGTCTCTTAATTTGTTATTACAATTGAAACTATCTTTCTTTACTGTTTATCAATCGTTATTTCTCTATACAGATAGCCTCTATAAAGTCATCTGTGACAATACACGTACCCAGTATGTCACCTTCCACAACCGATACGTCGTCAAGTGAAGGACACACAAATCTCGTGACATCTCGGCTTCCAACATTTGAATCAGAATCAACGATATTACAAGAATCAGCACAGCATCCGGGAATGTCCACCAATGACGTAATGAACAGACCGGATGTTCTTACAGAAAACAGCGAATGTGTTTTAATGACCGAAAAGGAAATAATAGAATGGGACTCAAGGATGAATGAAGTAGTGGACAGGTTAAAGAATCAACAGGAACACTTTAAAGAACGAGGAAATAGTTTAAAAAGAAGGCGTATTGCAGCCAATGATAAACTAAGGAACTTAAGACAGTTTAGAGAGAAGCGATACGAACTTTATGAATGCGTGGAGAATTATATTACCGGAGTGAATGCTCTTTTAGAAAGCAAGACAGACGCTGAAAAGAATGAACTATGTCTCCGTTAACACTTTTCCACATACAATACGCAGCAGACAACATAGAAAATATATTGGCAACAACGTGAACATATCAATAAATGAGAATTTAATTATTAAATATAGTTTAAAATGTGTGGCGAAAGGAGATATTGCTCATCATGAGAAATTCCTCCTTTTGCCCCAATGTTTACAAAAGTAGTCTGCTACAGATGCGTTAGAAAGTATCTGTTTGTGGGAAAGGGTTAAATACAAATTAAATCAGTGCAATTGAAATATCAAATGTTTTATGTGCGTCGTGTATATTGTAAAATCAATCTTAAATAAGTCGAAGAAGTTTGTTTTATTTGAATAAAAACTGAGATGTCGATTCATAGTCACGGTCAGTGATTCATGCGAAACAGTTTACTGATATAGGAGCCCTTGCAATAGAAATCCGCCAAACTTTCCGTATACTCTAGGTTACTGGGCGTACATTTATATGTAGATCTAACTCAGTGTTACGTGTTACCATAACTTTTGCTCGAAGTGAGTTTAAAAAGCCAACCATTTGTTAAAGAAACAGATCGTACAGAAAACGGAAATAATTTATGTAAATCTGGAAATATAACATAAATACTGCGTGAAATGCTTGTGCGAGGAAGTCAGGATTGCAGGGACAGTGCTGTCGTTCGCCATTTCGCCAAATGCGAAAATTTAAAAAAAAATTTTTTTTTTTTTTTAAGAATTTGCGAAATTGGTTGGCTATGAATTTTCAGGGTCTCAGGGTTTGGAGTTAATGGGAAAACAATGTTTTACACTGTATCAAGTTGGTTTCCGCCAATTTGTAAAAAGGTAAACTGGCCGCTTGAAATATAGTTGAAAATGGCGTTAAACTAAACTAAATCCGTTATACGATATTTTAAGACGTTTTCTTTGAAAACTAATAGATAAACATTGTAATATTTAAACAAAATTGAACTCTGATATGTGTACGTAGTCAGTGCCAATAATATCGCAAACGATCGACAGGTCAGAGGTTTTTACCGGTACTCGTATAATAGTTGTGCGATGATACATAGGTTGTAGAGATGCTGCACAAACATCTACCATGACGGCGATTCTCGTAGTCTTCTAGTATTCATTTTGTCTGTGCTATATCCAAGGCCGTAACCAGAGTATACGTGTCTCCCTTCTTCGTTGTCGGCCACGCATAAATATTGCCATAGCTACGGTATCCGGCTGCATGTGTTGTATAAACGCAACAGTCTCCACAGAGGAACTGTACCAATCGCAATCTCTTGTCGTTTTTCCATATTTATTCCATTTTGACGCATCTTAGAAAACCGTATGGCAAAATGAGGAATTGTTCATAAGGTTGTCTGCACTTTTTGATAATTACACGTTGTTATGTATAGTGTTTCTATGCCTAGTTGTTTTCATAGTCATCTGATGTGTGCACAAAAAAACCATCGCAACTTAATAGATATGAGCCATTCCGCGAGAAAATCAACATTATGGCTTCTGCGTAATATATCGACCCAGATCAGCCTGCGCAATCCGCGCAGACTGATCCGAGCCGACATATTCCTTCTCAGGGGGATAGAGGTATAGAGTAATGATTCCTGAAGCAGAAAACACACAGGAAGCAATAAGTGTCTATCCGGGTAAGCCTGCGCGGAATGCGTAGGTTGATCCGGGTCGATATTTTACGCAGAGTCTACAATGTTGGTTTTCTCGCGGTACGGCTCATATGACATTCTTACAGCAGATGACCTTCAGGACTCTGTGACCGAGTTTTGAAAGATATCGACGAGCAATAGCGAATCACTGGCCTCGCAGTAAGGACACATAAGTACCATTCAAGTACCATTCAAGGATTAGCAATTCAATTTGCCATAAATAATACGACTTTAAGGCTATTTGGCATTAGGCAAGTCTCGGGACGTAAAGGGCATACGGTCAGTTTTCCTGTGGCGCTGCTGATATGTTTGAGTTTGCCTTTGAAGTACGTCCGCCCCGGTTGAGGTAGATCGCGGGTTTGATCCCCAACTGGGTCATACTAAATACTTTAAAATGTTGGTTGTGGCTTTCCCTCCTTGGCGCTCAGAATTGTGAGTTTAGTTAGCACTATGACTGACTCGCGGTGTCAGGATAACTGGACAAGTAGTACTGGTAACTTACCAAAGAAACGTTGTGATATACTGAAAATTCGCTAACAGCGGCATAAAGCACCAAATAAACAAACCAAACAAAAGTTTGCCTAATATTTGTAGGACAAAATACATAAATGTGTTAAACCCCGTAACAATCCGATTATAGTTGGAAATACTATTACAATTACGAGGTAATTAACTCTGTAAGACTTCTGCTCTGTCATTCCGCCGTCCATTGTTAAAAATAATAATTAACACACCAGGTTTTACTTCATTCCCGACACGGACGTATGTATGTATAGTATATATATTATTGTATTGTTAATAAGTAAATATAGAGTTTGTTTTCATCGTGCGTATTTATTTCGTGGAATAATGACACCTATCTCGTTTAATCTTCCTCCGTTCAAACGAGTTTATTTTAATGAATGTGTATGGTAAGTTTTCTTTGAAGTATCATACTTTGTTAATTAACGGGCGTTTTTTTTCTTCCCCAAAACATATTTCAAACCTCCAAACGATTTCCTTTAAACCTTTCCCACATGCAGACGCATTATAAAGCAATAGCAGCAGACGGCTTTTGAAAACATTGTGACCAAAGGTGAACTTGCTCGTGATGAGCAATTTCTCCTTTGGCCACTATGTTTTCAACTTTATTTAACAATTAAGCTATCTTTTATGAAGATTTTTCAGGTCTTTGTCACTATGTTTTCAAAGTCGTCTTCTGCAGATTTATCGTATGTGGGAAAGGGTTAACTCTTTAGTTCATCAATATGACACGTGTTATGTTGACTGTTATCGAATGTTTTAAAACATTGATGGGTTTCTTTATGTTTGTAGGTAGTCGGTTTTATTTGCAGTATCAACATTTAACTACATGCGTACTTTTCAAAATAAATCTAATTCTCAAACGATATCTTGAAATCGTTAAACTGATATGATAACTGTTATGTCGACTGCTGGCAATTATAAGGTAAATTATAAGATATTGAAAATTGGAAATGCGATGCCATACTTTTGAAAAAGAATCGTAATCAATGTAGGTAATAAAGAGAAAAAAACACTTGTTTTAGAAAGTCGTCTGTTGCAGAGGCGTCAAATAACGTCTGCGTCGAGGAAGGCAATTACGCATTTCAAAATATTTTTAAAGGCGAGGAGCTTTATCTGTCAATATTATCCAATATCTCCTTAACCCTTCCACACCTTCAGATCCCTTTTAACATATCTGCAGTAGACGACTTTTAAAAAAGATTGTGAAAAATGAAAACAAATGGTCATAATGAGAAATTTCTACTAAAAGCTCTTTTATGTATTTTTTACATATTCCTGCCAGAACGTTTTCGTCTGCTGCAGATGTGTTGTTTGTTGGCAATGTTATACTCTGTCAGCGTTAATGCCAATGATCGAGGCTTTGCAAACAATACAAATTCAGTTGAGTCAGCTCGTAACGAGCTGTCTCACACGAACTCAGCATTAGTTATCAAATATTCCAAAACTCGTATTACATGAAATATGGCATCGCCCGATTTTGAACAAGGAATTCTTCTTTATGGAATTCGGCGCTGTAAGAGTTAAATAAAATGAGACGCGACGGGCGACTCGACTTTATTGAATCCTCGTTTTGACAACGCATTCAGGGTAAGGGGACCACATAATAATTGGGGTTGCAAGTGTACATTGTCATCAAAGTTTTATCACATGACAATGCTTATATCCGATCTAATATACCCATTACGTATTTCTGTGCATGTAACGTGTGTAATATAACATGACCGAATCACTATTTTTGTATTCATCCGCGAATGTTTACAAAATGGCTGAAAATGTGTATCCGGTAAGCACAAAACGTCAAGATAGATGGACGAGAGGGACCATTATCGGTCATAAAAATATTTGTTTTGTGATTAGTTAACAGTTTATTAAGTATTACATGTTGGGATTATATTCTGACCGCAAAAATCCGATTTTCTTTTTGTGTTTCGTCATGCGATAAAAATAATCTGAAACTCGTTGTCATTTCATGAAGTTTTATTTAACTAGTCCAAGCAATTTGTTATTAGGCTCGTCAAATGCTCGCTTAATTACACATTTCTTGAACTCGTTTAATAAAACTTTATATGAAACGACAACTCATGTCAGATCCTATATATATATAAGCAGAACGTATGATGACAGCGTGGGCCTCAATATATGTTTTCGATTCAAGAGGCACAAATAGTTTTTCTTCGAAACCAATATCTATCGCCTCGGTGATGTAGTGGAAGACCGTCCGCCTTGTGTACGGGGACACCTTCACTGGTGTCAAGATAAATCGACCATCATTACTGGTAACTTACGCATAACACGCCGTGATATAACTGAACAAATGTTGTAATCGGCGTAAAAACATCATGCAAACGTATGAGCCGTTCCACGAGAAAATCAACACTGTGGACTCTGCGTAAAATATCGACCCGGATCAGCATAAGCATGCCGCACAGGCGAATCCGGACAGACAATTTTCGCCTCCTGTGTTTTTTTCTGTTTCAGGAATCATTACTCTATACCTCTATCCCCCTTAGACGAAATGTGTCGGTCCGGATCAGTCCACAATGTTGATTTTCTCGTGGAATATAATTTATATCAAAAACGTTTATTACCTAATTTAATATGTACTGTATGTCGGAAACTCCTTAAAAGCTGCTGATCATCATTTGTTGACAATGCAGATTCTGGTCCGATTGCACAGATGTGTGAGACGGTCTTAATGTTCACGGGCCGTAAATATGCTACGGTTTGCTTTCCTGTAGCTCGTCTCTAATTCACTTGCAGGAAACACATAGGTTCGGGAACTAGCCGCCGTGATATAACTGACAAATTCGTGAAAACTGCGTTAAACCCCAATCAATTAACTTATTCATTTGCAGGAAACACATAGGTTCGGGAACACATAGGTTCGGGAACTGGCAGCCGTGATATTACTGACAAATCCCAATCAATCAACTGATTCATTTGCAGATTCGACAACACCATGATAGAAACAGACTTACAGAACTTTGATAATACAGACGTACAGAGAGAACACCGGGATAACGATGAAACGGGTCCCGATGATCCTTCTACATATGCTGAACATTACAATACTCCTACAAGAACTCGATCTCAACAAAAAGACCTCGATATTGACGAACAGTTAATGAGTCCAGAAGAAATTGAATTAAATGACGCTCGTCTACAAGCGTGCTCAGTCGAGTTACTCGACTCTAAAGCAAGGTTTGACACGTGGATGGATAAGCAAACGCGTCGGAGAATGTTCGCGTTAGCTAGACTTCGGAAATTGATAAAAATTCACAAGGAACGTTTGAAATTCTACGATGATATCAGTGGGAAAATATCACAAGAGATGTTCGTTGGGACAGTTGAACGAACTAAGGCGACGTAAGGTGGCAGCTGATAATTATAAAGACATAGTTGGATAATTTGTGGACTGGTTTTGGCTATTCGCGAACCTTGTTCTATGCATCCTGACTGATAATATGAGACGACGCCGTACTGTACGTTAAGTACGTTAAGTACGTAGAGAAACCTATTTCTTTCATGGTTAATTAGTATACCATACCGGTAAACATACATGGTGTTTTATTACATGTTTTACAGTGGATTATTGGAAAATATCGGTAGGTTATCTCCCGATAAACTCACTGTATCAAACAGTTGTATAAACTGTTAGAGAGAAAGAAATATTAAACCTTTTCCACAAGTAGATGCATAATGAGTAATTTCTCCTTTTGCTACACTGTTTTTCAATTCTTATACAGTAAGTATACATTTACTTTAGAGATTTTCAATAATTTTGCTTAGACATGTTGAAAGTCGTCTGATGCAAATTTGCAATATCCTCGAAAGGGAGATTAACTGTCATGAGTAAGTTAACGCATGCAGCAAGCCTATTGTTTGAGCTGATGTCCGATCGAGAAAGATTTACGTTTGTGAACAATACAAAAGATGTATGTTAACCCTCACCTCTGTTGCTCATTCAACGAACATAGATTTTGATCTTACATCAAGCACAAACTAAATATACATGAATAAGCCATTTGTTAATGAAATAGCGACATTTACTACGACACTTTTGTAATGCAATATCGATATTTACAAGACTTTTATAAAGAAACTTTAGTATCGTCATTTAACACGATTTTTTAAAATAAAATATCGAAATTATTAAGAAACGTTTGTATAAAACACCGTCATTTACTTCGAGACTTTTGTATAACACATCGACATTTTTAAGACTTTTGCATTGAATTTCAACATTTATTACGAAATGTTGGTATAACATATGGCTTACAAAACCTTTGTATAAAGCAACGACATTTATTACGATACTTATAAATGAATACATAATAACAAAGACGAAATGATTGTACAAATAAAAAACATATTTTATTTTATTCCAACTTTCATATTTTGTAAAAGTATCTTTATTATGTATACATAGTTGACATACATTTACGAATATATTATATGATATATAATAACACTGATCAGTATTTTGAGCAAATGGTCATGATTCAGTACGGGACAGATATGTCAGGTGCTACTTTTCAAAGAAATTTAAAAATAATTTGTTTAATCGATGACAGTTTAACGCCGTTTTTAAGCATTTCACTGTCGAATTTCACAAAGTCGACTCTTCCATGTTGAATATTGGACCACTCCATGTTTCGTCCAATAGAAAATTTGTTAAAATTCAATGTCTATGTGGCAAACAATGAAGATTCAGGAGAGACAGCTCGTTACGAGCTGTATCACATAAATCCACATCGTTTGCAACACCATTGAATTGCTTTTGGCAGCGAAAGATCAAATCGTATTACAGTTATATAACATGTGTTTTCTGGCTTTCATATAATCCACACAATATTCTCCACACAGCGACTCTCTGAGAACTTTCAAAATATTATAACGTACATGGCAATAATACCGGCATAAAATTCATTTATCCTACTGAAAACCAGGTCCTGGAATTAGCATCATAAAATGAGCCGTCCCGCGAGAAACCCAACATTGTGGACTCGACCCGGATCAGCCTAAGCATGCCGAGCAGGATTACCCGGATAGACAGTTTTCGCCTCCTATGGATTTTCTGTTTCAGGAATCTTTACTCTAGTCTATATCTCTATCCCGATGAGAGGGAATGTGTCGGCTCGCATCAGTCTGTGCGGACTGCGCAGCCTGACCTGGATCGATACACTACGCAGATTCCACAATGTTGGTTTTCTCGCGGGACGATTCATATGTTGTTGTTTTTGCTTATGAGCGGAGTCTAGTCAGATTTGGGGTGTAATTACCCCAATAAGACTCAAGCAAAGCACGCCTTCGATTAATTTATTCTTAGATGTATCATGTGACAAATATCTAGTAGTTGCCCAATTAGTGGAAGCTGACAGGGGCGTAGCTCCCTTTAGGCACTGTTGACACGTGCCTACACATTATTTTTTTCTAAAAATGCCCCAAAATGTAGCTGCCGAGATACACATCTGCGTAATGTATCGACCACATCAGCCTGATCCGGCCGACACATTCCGTCTAAGAGGGGATAGATATAGTAGTGATTCTTGAAATTGAAAATCCACAGGAGGCGAAAAGTGTATATCCGGGTACGCCTGTGTGGCATGCTTAGGCTGATCCGGGTCGATACTTTACGCAGAGTCAACAATGTTGATTTTCTCACGAGACGGCCTACACATTGATTATTGCCAAGCTACGCCCCTGGCTGATAACTCGAAGTCGAAAGCGATCAACACATTACTTCGAGTTATCGAACTGTTCGTGTAATCAATCGGTTTATGCTTAATTAATTTATCAATTTTAAGCTTCGTCTGTCAGTTATTATACTTAAATAAGTATCATGAAACGCAAGTCAGTGATAAAACAAAAATCATCTTTGGAAAACAGCACAGCAGCAGTTCTGGATGCTCGTCTGAGCAATGAGACCGACATCTGCTTCGCTGTTTCCTGCGTTCCAGGAATTGGTTAGGGTTTAACGATATACTCGGAATACTTAAAAAACTTTTTTTTATAAAAATAAAATGCATGTTATTGCACATATATAATAAATCTCTACACTTTATAATAAGTCATATATGAAATAATCAAATGGTATAATTCAGATGTCCAGATAAGGAGGGGTAAACAGCTCTTGTCCCCACAATAGCTATCTTTTTATCCGACCAAACCCTATGTTGTGGGTACTCAAAAGAATCGTTTTGAGTACCCACACCGTAGGGTTTGATTGTCAAATACGGATTTTAGAATATGGAAAAATACCCCTTATCTAGAGATCTGAGTTATAAAAACCGTGTTAGTCGAAATGGGACCGCCGTTCGTCCGTGAACAGCTCGAACCCGGACGCGCTTGTTAGATGTATTCATAGTTTAAAACAGTGTTGGGAGACACCGAAAGCTCTATATAGACTGTGCGAGTCGAATTCTGTGTTCACGTTTAAGAGAAACGACTATTTTAGTCTACGCAGCTTGTACTGATTTCGGATTAATAAATATTTATATGCATTAACCCTTTCCCTCATACGTCAATTCTGCAGCAGACGACTTTAAACAAATTTTGTCAAATAATGGAAAATCTCTATAATTGAATGGATAACCTATGACTAAAAGTGGAAAACATTGTGACAAAAGGAGAAATTGCACGTTTTGTGCAATTTCTTCTTTTGTTACTATGTTTTCAAAAAGCCATCTGCTGCAGAGGCGTCAGAAAGCGTCTATATGAGGGAAAGGGTAAGTTAAAGGATTTCTAAACTCCGTTCGGGGCCATGGTAACTGTCGTTGCACTGAAATGAGAATGATCAAATTTTAAATTAACACAGAACAAGGCTTATGGACTCGACCCCATGCGAGGTCAGTGTTTATTAACTAGTCATTTCAATCGGAAACCACACGAACAATACCGATCGCTAACGACTTCATGCGGAAATCTCCGAGCCGAATCGGGTGTGCTACTTTAAAAACGTTAGAGTGATCTGCGTCAGGAGGCATCCATAATCGTAATAAAACTATTTTTAGTATACATTGCGATTCGGTAAAAACCGGAGTCCAATTCCACCAACCTTATATAGCGCTAAGTAATACTTCAAAACTTTTAAGCATATTTTATCAGTTATGTTTCCTTAACATATTCATATCTCGGCTGGGTTCACATACCTATGCGCTTCCCGGCTATCTCACACCAGTACTCCAGTAATACAATATTTCCCAGCAACTGGCTGCTTTTATACATTGTAATAGTAGCACACTGACTACTGACTACTGAAGACGAATGAAGCTAGTAGCACTGACTTTTGTCAAAGGTTTTACAAACAATGTTGGCCGGGTTGGCAGATTGAAAGAAAGTCCCAAACGACACTTATTTTACTTATTGCCGTTTCCAAAATACACTAATCGATTTTGAAAACGGCTTAGAAAAAATAGGAAAACTCTCTATACACATATTCTTAAATTAAATAGAGATTGAACATTCTGCTAATAGGAGAAATTGCAACAACATTTTCAATGGTTGGTGTCTTACGTCGCTTCCAACACTCTTTCAGTTATATCACGGCGTTTCCTAGGTAAGTAACCAGTATTATTCTATACCTAATTTATACGTCCAATCGTAGACGATCATTCGAAACATGTGACCGTACAATATATTTGCGTATCGGGACGCACGCGCGTACAAAATAACCCGTATTTTTTTCGTATTGTACGATTCACAGGTCCCATGTTAAACCTATGATAAAGACCGAAACACGTGAAAAGGTTCCGAATGAAAGTCTGAATCGACAGGCGCTCTAGATAAAGCGTTACGATAAAGCTCCTGTTGTCACCGGATCATTATTGTCGTTTGCAAACAAGGAGTAACACTGAAACTAAAATGTTATCCGATTCTGAAATAGATGACTTTGTAATTGAACAGAAACCAAAAAACACTGTGAAAAAAACTAAAAGTGATGTAGGAATATTCAAAAGGTGGTTAGCGCAGGCCGTGCCGACAGAAGGTATAAAATAAAAAGGTCATTTAACATTATTCTGCACAATACAAAATATATTTTGGGGAAAAAGTCGAGGTATAGAATAAAAAGATCATTTAACAGTGTTCTGTACAATACGGAATATATTTGGACTCGTACACAGCTTGGAAAATCATATTGGACTCGCCTAGCGGCTCGTCCAATATGATTTTCCAAGCTGTGTACTCGTCCAAATATATATCCGTATTGTACAGAACACTGTTAAATAACCTATAAACATTGGTCCGTTTATCCTGACACCAGCAGGTCAGTCGTAATGCTTATCCTACAACGCTGAGGAGCGCCAAGGAGGGTAGCCATTACTACCATTTATAGAGTCCTTGGTATGGCCGGTGGGGGAACGAACACGCGACCTCCCGAATCCGTGGCGAACGCTCTAGCACTTCTCCACCGAGGCGATCATATCGGATGTGTCAAAACGCGTCTTCTGAATTGTAAAGGGTTAATTAAATGAACAAACATTTAGCTCACCTAGGCCCTGAGTTACCTCCGTTCATCGTCATAAAGTCGCTGTAAGTCATCGGTTTAGCCTGATAAATACACGAAACAGTTGTATTTGTTTATTCTATTCAACCCTTTCCCACATATAACAATTCTTCAGCAGACGACTTTGAAAACATAGTGACAAAAACCTTAAAAATCTCCTTAAAAGATAGCTTAATTGTTAAATAAAAGTGAAAACATTGTGGCCAAAGGAGAAATTGCTCATCATGAGCAATTTCACCTGTGACCACAATGTTTTTAAAAGTCGTCTGCTGCTATTGCGCCAGAATGCGTCTGCAGGTGGGAAAGGGTTAATCCACGTCTAGCGATTGTGGTTCTTAATGCATCTGCGTAGAGCGAAGACTCGGGCTAGCACGTGCATCCACATAATCTTCTGCGTAGAGCGAAGACTCGGGCTAGCACGTGCATCCACATAATCTTCAGAGTATTGGCCTTACACCCATATTTTATATATACCTGTATATATACAAGATAGAGCTATAGCCCGAATAGTTATACGCCAATTTACCTAGAATCGCTAGACGCGGCATAATGAAAGCAAACAGTTGTACATCGAAGGCTTGACGTGAAAGGGTTGTAACTAAAATTTGTATTTTTTTTACCAAGGTTAATCACCTCGCCATCAAGTCTGTATAAGCGTTAAATCTTTTGCTTGGTAAACAATGGACATGTAGGTGCTATTGCTCGTTCTGAGCAATGGCACCTAAATTTGCATTGTTTACAAAGGGGTCAAAATTGCACCTAAACCAGGGTTTTCAAAATAGGTTTTTAGTTACAACCGTTTTGCACGCCAAGCCCTCGACATGCAATCAAGTGGTGGAAAAAAAGGAATGAATGAATGAATGTATATTGTTTTATGGCGCATCGACAGCTAAGGTCATTTAGCGCGCATTTAAATTTTATTATTCATGTTCCCTGGGTGAACAAACCAGTACTAGGCTATAAAATGTGCCTTGCCCAAGGGCACTCCACCATGACCGAATTGCCGCGACTGGGGATCGAAACGGAAAAAAAGGAAAGCAAAGCAATCAAAGACAACACGAGGGTCTTCATCTAACAACAGAAATAATTAATATATTGTTTGAAAAAAATAAACACTGCATCTAATTATTTGGATTTATAACGAGCCTTTTCTCATATCATCGGTGGTTGAGTCGTAGAGCTTCCGCATCGCGTGCGGGAGGATGAAGGTTCGATCACCGGCCAGATCATACCAAACACATTCGACATGGTAATAATGGCTTTCTCTTATTGGCACTCATTATTGTGGCGTAGCATTACGACTGACTTGCTGGTGTCAGAATAATCGGCCGGTAGTACTGGTAACTTACCCATGAAACGATGTGATATAACTGAACAATTGTTGAAAGCGGCCTAAAACACAAACAAAACAAAACAAACATCACAATTTTTCAAAAAGTGTACTAATATCTTTATATATGTTTATTATTTTATTGATCTGTCCAAATCATCTGTCTTGACAGGGGAACACACATCTCTGTCCGTCCGCTTGCCCGCAAAACTTTCACTATTTTTGCAAGCGGCATATGTTTAATTTGGATGAAAGAAAAAGACCAAATTGTAATAGATATGACTTACATTTCCGTTTGGGGATGCATATAAAACAGCAGGACGCTCAGTTAAAGTAGCGTAGTTTGGTTCCCCTCTTACACGCACAGGCTGAGCATACCGAACGCTTGGTACCCTGTAAGCACCAGACACGCTACCTGGCGGCGGTGCTCTTCCTGGTTGTAACCTTCTCGGTTGAGGGCGAGTCGGTTGTGGTTGTCCGTTGTTTAATGAGTCGAGTTTCTTCAACTTTTTAACAGTTTTATTGGCTCTACCGTTCGCTACGCAGCAGACGATAAGTATTATCGATCCTATTATAACGATGCCTGACCCAATAGCAATGACTGGAATCACCCAATCTGAAAATAACCACCACACCTGTTTTATTTCCACATTCAACAAATCTGCAGCAGATTACTTTGAAAACATTTAGTCAAACATATGGATACTCTATAAATTAAAAAAATAAACAATTATTGAATAATGTTGGAGACATTGTGGCGAAAGGTGTAAATAGGTCTTTTCCCAACAAAATCTCTCTTAATACTCAATCACAACCAATGGTGCGGGTACTCAGAAGAATTTCAGAGTTTTAATGAAGGGAAAAAAGACAAATTATACAAATTCAAATGTTTTCAATGATGAAATATACATCTTATTATTATATAATATTAATCGTAGAATCATGAGTTTCAAAAGAGTGGTTTGATTTAGTAAAGGATATATCTTATAATCTTAGATCATAAAAGCGGAGACAAATAATTTAATGAACTGTATAAGTTGGATTTTTCAGATAGAACTCTTAAAATAATTCAGACAGACTCTAAATTATCTATCAGAATATTTAGCCACGTGTAGAAAATGGAGACTTCGAGTCGGTAGGCTTCTACGTGTATGGCAAGCCAATTGTCCAATAATTACGTGAACCTAGGTTCACGTTCGAAAAACTAGGATTAACGATCGATAAACTAGGTTTTTCGAACGTAAAACCAGGTTTATCGAATACTAACTTATATTTTCGAGCGAAAACATAGGATAACGGGCGTAAACCATAGTTTACGCTCGTGAACCCATGTTCACGCTCGATACACTAGGTTTCTCGATTGAACTAAGAATTTCGGTCGTTATCCTAAGTTCACGAGCGTGAACCTATGTTTACGGGCGTGAATCTGGGTTCATGAGCGTGAACCATAGTTTACGAACGTGAACCTAGGTTCACGGTCGTAAAGATAGGTTCACGTTCGTAAACTATGGTTCTCGCTCGTAAACATAGGTTCACGGTCGTCAACCTAGGTTCACGCCCGAAATTCATAGTTGATTTGATAATCCTAGTTTATCGACCGTAAACCATGGTTTACGTTTGATAAACTAGGTTTCTCGATTGAACTACGAATTTCGGTCGTTATCCTATGTTTACGTGCGTGAACCGGGGTTCACGAGCGTGAACCTATGTTTACGAGCGTGAACCATAGTTTACGAACGTGAACTTATGTTTACGACCGTGAACTTGGGTTTACGAGCGTGAACCTACGTTTACGAGCGTGATATATGGTTTACGACGTTATCCTATGTTTTCGCTCGAAAGTATAGGTTAACATGCTTTTACGTTCGAAAAACCTAATTTATCGATCGTTAATCCTAGTTTTTCGACCGTAAACCTAGGTTCACGTAATTATTGGACAATTGGCTTGCCATATACGTGGACATTGGATTTTTTGCTTTGATATGCTCGATATTATGTTCATTGAAATGACGTCACCTTTTCATCGCAGTGCTTCTCCCGTCGCGATGGTGTCATATCGTTTGTATGACGTCATCAATCGGGCTATGACGTTTACAATTCTTGTAACTCAAAGCGTGACAAACTTGAAAAGCCATAGTCTATGAGAAAATATCTAGATTTTAATGTTCGTACAAAGAGCAAAATTGATATTCTAAAATGGACGTTTGATTGTGGAATTTTCTATACGCACGTGCGTATTGTGCGTAATGGGCGGTACGCCCTTATTATACATGAAATAAAATCTATGAATGGCACGTGTGTAACGTCAAAAAAAACATAATCATGGACGTGACATCAAATTTCAATGACGACACATTACCACATTTGTTACCATATTAATTTTAATCAGTCGCCTTGTATTTGCACCTGACATTTTGCAGTTTTTGCGCCAAAAATGTGCAGGTGTATACTAAACATAACACATGCATTACCATTTCTCTTTCATCAAATGTTAGTATCTCCAATATTACAATAATGCAAGTGTATCCGATTTTACAGATAAATAATAGTTACCGGGAAGCTTGGTGTTGCTGGATGTGACGTTGGGGTCTGGACACGTCTCACAACACTGAAAAAACACCAGTTATTAATCAACCATACAGAAGTTAAGTGGAAACAGTCTCTAACATTAGAATTTTTAGAAATTTCGGCATTAACCCTTTCCCTCATACGACAATTCTGCAGCAGTCGACTTTGAACATATTTTGTCAAAACATAGAAAATCTCTTTAATTGAATGGATAACCTATGACTAAAAGTGGAAAACATTGTGGCAAAATGAGAAATTGCACGTTTTGTGCAATTTCTTCTTTTGCCACTATGTTTTCAAAAAGCCGTCTGCTGTAGAGGCGTCAGTAAGCGTCTATTATGAGGGAAAGGGTTAATTTGTGCTTCAATATCTCTTTCTATAGAAGCTCCCCGTTACTGAACATTCATTAAGGATCAAAGAGATGTCTTGATCTTTGTAGATGTTATGTTTAAACAGTTCGCTGCCAAGGGCAATTAATAGCCGTTGCAAACAATGCAGATTCAGGTGAGACAGCTCATATCGAGCTGTCTGTTCTGAAATCTGCATTGTTTGCCACCTAGACTTTAAATTTTACCAAACTCCTGTTGGACGAACAATGGATTGGTTCAATTTTCAACATGGAAGAGTCGACTTTATGAAATTCGGCATTGATATAATTCATAGAATTGTTCAAAGTCGTTTGAAATGTTATTTGATGTAAAGAAACATAAATATAAATGGCCGTGATTGATTTGATTTGAGTGTTTCGCTTGTTTCAATGGTATTTCAGGTTTATCACGGCGGCCAGGTCTTCAAACATGATTTCCCTCTGGCTTTTTCGCGTTTGTACTTCACACAGCATTCTTCCAAGGCAACTGGCTACTTTCCCACATATAAAATTTAGCCCTTCGGTAGAAGATTAATGACGCTTGTAACAAATACTTTTAAATGACCGTGGATGTATAGGAACGGCCATACTTATAATATATCATGCATTTAGTATGTAACAAAACAGTGACAAATACAGGGAAACATGCTAGATAGAATGGTGTTTTACGCTGCTTTAGACAGTATTTCTGTCACATAACGATGCCTTGTTTGTAATTTGCAAGTATTACCGATGAGTTACCCTGTTGCCACATATAGACGTTTCTGCCGCAGACTATGTCTGAAGAAAGAAATTGACAACAAGATAAATTAGAGCAATTCTCCCATTTGCATTAGTGTTTTTAACTCTTTCAATAATCATAATTGTATCTGTAGACATTCTCCATATTGTTACCTAGCTATCAAAGTCGCCTGCTGCATATTTCTTATACGTTGGAAATGGCTGATCTTGAAACCAGTTGATAGGAACATCAACACCAAGGATGAAAGCAATTACTACAATATTTAGTCCTTGGTATGACCCGACCCGTATTCGAGCCCGCGTCTCCCACTCTCGAGGCGGACAGTATCAATGACTCGGCTACAACAAACATTATACTCACAGTAGATGAACTTGTTTGACAATTCTCCGGGGTACAGCCATTGCTTTTATCACCATACCTACAACCTAGAGACAAGAATCATTCGAGTTGTGTATATGAGACGTCCCGTGAGAAAACCAACATTCTGGACTCTGCTTAAAGTATCGATCCTGATCAGCCTAAGCATGCCGCGCAGGCTAACCCTGACATACACTTTTCGCCTCCTATGGATTTTCTGTTTCAGGAATCGTTACTATTTCACTCTATCTCCCAGACACGGAATGTGTCGGTCCGGATTAGCCTGCGCGGACTGCGCTGGCTAGTCTGGGTCGATACATAACGCAGCGGCCAATATGTTGGTTTTTCTCGTGGAATGGCTCACATGGTGAATTGTTCGATATAATTATGTTTTACGCCGCGTTCAACAATATTTCAGTCACATGACGATGTCCTTTTTGTAATTTGCCAGTATTACTGATAAGTTAACCTGTTCCCATATATATACGTTTCTGATCTGGGTCGATACATTACGCAGAGGCCATAATGTTGGCTTTCTCGCGGGACGGCTCATATCAATATATCTGCGTAATGTATCGACCAGATCAGCCTGCGCTGTCCGCGCAGACTGATCCGGCCGACACATTCCGTCTAAGGGGGATAGATAGAGTAGTGATTCCTGAAACAGTTAATCCACAGAAGGTGAAAAATGTCTGTCCGGGTTAGCCTGCGCGGCATGCTAAGGCTGATCCGGGTCGATAGTTTACGCAGAGGCCATAATGTTGGCTTTCTCGCGGGACGGCTCATATCAATATATCTGCGTAATGTATCGACCAGATCAGCCTGCGCTGTCCACGCAGACTGATCCGGCCGACACATTCCGTCTAAGGGGGATAGATAGAGTAGTGATTCCTGAAACAGTTAATCCACAGAAGGTGAAAAATGTCTGTCCGGGTTAGCCTGCGCGGCATGCTAAGGCTGATCTGGGTCGATACATTACGCAGAGGCCATAATGTTGGTTTTCTCGTGGGACGACTCATACGTGAATGTATCAGAACAAAAAAAATGTATTGATTGAGTTGTTTTTAACGTCGCTTTCAACAATGTTTCAGTCCAATCATAGCGACTGGCTTTCCTACCCGAATCTTTCCGGGCTTTCTTATACCAGTCCTTCACACAACACTATTTCGAAGTAACTTGCTAATTTTTCCACTTAAACTGTTAGCCAATTGATGACAGACGAGTGACACTTGTCGCATGAACAGCATTAACAACTCCTGGATTGATTGACAGCCCCGCGTCGCTAGCGACTGAACACTGGTTCAAACTTGATCAGCAAGTAACATTGCATTGACTTTGATTTTAGGAAACCTCCGCATTCAATAGATTGTTTTAATTGAAAACAATAAATAACCTATTTCAAAGATGGCTGTTTAAAACAAGAAATCTCAATGGCAACAGGCAAAAGCCAACAACCACACATGGCCACTATTATATGTGGAGGACGTTAAATGACAGATCAATTTTCATTTAGTAAAATAAAGTATAACTCGCTGATTTCCGTATTAGGTCAATTGTTATTAACTTATATAGCCACAGTGATTTCCGTCTGAAGCGATCGGTATTATTCGTGGAGTTGTCGGTCATTTCCGATGGACTTACGGTGGAAATAACCAACAAGTCACCGAACAATATCGATGTCTAACGACGTCATACGGAAATATCCGACCTCATTTGGGCATATGTTCACCCTTAATATTATTTTATTAACAAAATGATTGACGATAGAAAATAAAACAAATATGAACTTAAGCCGTATTGACACAATGCGATTCTTCACTCGTCGTAAAGCACAGAAGGTCTGAATTCCTGCAGCGTGGTCTAATTATCAAATTTATACATACTGTCTGGTAGATCCTGTTTGACCAAATCATTACAGGTTTTACAACACTCGGTCTGTATTCCTTCATCGTAACAATTAATGGCCTCCACCCTAGAACAGTTATTTTTATCGCCGTATTCACAACCTGTCAATAATAAACAACCTTTTGTAAAATAATGTCATTCATTAATATAAATTAAACTCGTTTAGTTCTTACTTAATTATCTTACATCTATTGCGAAACAAGCTGACGACTAGGTTTAATCACGCTCGAGATTTGCTTCTTAAATAAGATCTAAGCAGAAGGCCTGTTGGCGCCGAGAAACCCACTTATCGTTGGTTTCAATCCCTGGACATTTGGTACCACAGGGCGATACTCTAACACTGAATCACTGTTACTTTCCTGGAGATATCGCTGTATAGATAAGGTTACAATACACCAAAAAAAAATCCTTCTTTGTTTCCATGTAAATCGACCAGTTTCAGTCCTCAATTGTCACACTTTCTAAGCGTTTCTAATGTAGAACACCATATATTATTGAAACGAGTTACCTCCTAGCTTTAAAACAATCCAAAGAAAATGTGGGGTCATGCATTATGCAAGAAAGAACTCACCAGGCGAAAATGGTAACCGTCATTTTGAACCAAATCGGGCCCGGACAAAACCGGTGTTTATCATTCTCTACTTTTACTTTCAAACAAGGTCAAACTACTAAAAGGATCAAATCAATCATTTCCAGTGCATCCTATACACATTAACAATGCATTAAAACTCAATGTCATATATTCAATACATTCTGGTGATGGTATACACTCATTTCTACGCAAACAAAGTGTTTTAGGGACCATAGTACTGTAGATCAGCAAGTCAGTGGATGTATTTAGCGTAATTTGACCATAAGACGTAATATTAAACATTTAATGTGAATAGAAATTTCCATCATAATTTCTAACCAATACGGGTGATTAATGCATATCTCTTTTATATTAGCGCAAAAGGCAATATTTAGTTTTTTCCAAACAATACAGATCCAGGTGTGTCATCTCGTAACGAGCTGTCTCACCTGTATCAGTTGTGTTTGCCCTTTAAGTTACCAAAAACTCTTGTTACATGATATATGAATTCCCTCGATTTTGAACTCAGACGAGTCTACTTTTGGAAATTCGTCGCAAAGAGACATATAGAAAATTCCGCATTATTTCTAATCTTATTAGATGGTTTTCTATTTTCTCTGTGATTTTCATTGCTAACCCTTTACCCTCATACGACAATTCTGCAGCTGACGACTTTGAACGTATTTTGTCAAAACATAGAAAATCGCCATAATTGAATGGATAACCTATGGCAAAAAGTGGAAAACATTGTGGCAAAGGGAGAAATTGTACGTTTTAAAAAGCCGTCTGCTGCAGCGGCGTCAGAAAGCGTCTATATGAGGGAAAGGGTTAATACAGGATTGAAAACGGGGAGTCAAATATTACAAAATTGGCATTACCTCTAGTCAAATAATCAAATAAGACATCACTACGACAATGTCCTGATTTCTGGGCTTTGTGATAAGCGTGTATATGGATCGAACATTTCCTTCTGTCTTAGACAATCAACAAACATTTCTTTAACATTAAATACCGTTAATCAAAAAAAATATAGTTATTTTGTTCAGTCAGCGAGATTTTGCAGGCTTATCGGCATATTCAGCTTGTCATTGTTTCAAAATTTATCTTCGAATGAAGGTTGCCCCGCATGTGTTCAGGTCAAATTATGCTAAATACACCCCCGGGCCCCTTTGATCTACAGTACCGTAGTACGTAAAAAAAACTTTGTTTGCCTAGAAATGGTTGTACATCTGGCTCAGACTGCATTGGATATGTGACAATGGGTGTAAATTCTTTGTAAATATATAGAGAATGAACTGGAAATGTTTTATTTGATCATTTTAGGTATTTTAACCTTGTGTGAAAGTGAAAGTAGAGGATGTGGAAACCCAGTTTCAGCCTAGCTGGATTGTGGTAAAAAAGACGGTCTGCATCTTCACAGAGCGAGTTCTTTCTTGCAAAATGCATGACCCCACATTTTCTATGGATTATTTTAAAGGTAAGAAGTATCTCTTTTCAATGATATATGGTGTTCTACCTGGGAAACGCTTAGAAAGTGTGACAAATCAGGGTTGAAGCTGGTTGATTTACATGTAAACAAAGAAGGAATTTATTTGGTGTATTGTGACCTTCAGGTACGTGCATAGAATGGACTCGCTATTCCTCGATATTTCGAGAATTCGAATATCGTAAAACTCGAATAGTTTATTGAACGGGTCGTTTTATGAAAACCAGTGTAGCACGTAGTTCTGACTGCTCATACGAGTATAATTACAACTGTTATTGTGTTTATTTCGTGATATCATTGTATCACTAGCTTGCCTTTCATACTAAAAGCTTATATATCACACAGGTTACACTATATAAATGAATGCATTGATCACTCAAACACTTCAATCACTCAAACACTTCAATCACTCAAACACTTCAATCACTCCAACACTTATAGCACTCGAACATTTCGATAACTCGACCATTTCAATAACTCGACCATTTCGATAACTCGAACATTTCAATTACTCGAACATTTTGGTAACACGAACATTTCGATAACTCGATGTCATTTCTGTATCCCTTTGAACTTCGATTTATAAAGAGAAAACTCTACCTGTTATGGGCAATCTTCGTGCTGCACACGATCCACAACACCTAAAGCTGAAGTCCTCACTATAACACCGACCCAGAAAACCTGACACTAACTGACCGCAGGTATTACCAGAACTGATCGCTCCAGGCTGGTCACCAAACGGACAGGTATCTGTAAGGAGATAGGTTACTGTTTAAACATATACCTGGTACAGATGGCATTTGAAGCTTTTGCGGCAGACATTGTAGTAACTAAATAAAGTCGACGCGTCCACTTGGTTCGTAAGAGAGTGGCCATCAATGCATTTTACGAGTAACTTTGTTACTCTTTTTCAGTAACCAATGCAATTTATAATTGAACTGTACCACCGTTTAAGGTATTCAGAAACAACTTTTAAATTGCGAAAGTAAACCTTCTGGTTGAAAATGTTACTTAGACGCAGCCTGTGCATATGCATATGTTTATCATAAATGCGGTGGCTAATGCAAATAGGCGTTTCCTCGGTAATTTACCAGTACTTCAGTTATATCATTGCGTTTCCTCGGTAATTTACCAGTACTTCAGTTATATCATTGCATTTCCTGGAAAATTTATAATTATTTAAGTTATATCATTGCGTTTCCTGGAAAAATTACCAGTATTTCAGTTATATATCATTGCGTTTCCTGGAACAACTACCAGTATTTCAGCTATATCATTGCGTTTCCTGGAAAAATTACCAGTACTACCGGTATTATGTATCCTGACACAGATGTTTCAGTCGTTATGCCATCTCCGCAACATTGAGCGTCAAAAAGGGAAGCAAATACTACCATTGTTGAAATATTTTATATAACCCGACCGGAGATCGAACCCAGGTCTCCCGCTCCAAAGGCGACCGCTCTAACCACAAAGTCATATGTCCAATGAGGCATGTTCCTATGTTGAAGTTAAAAAGTTTTACCCTCTTTTCTTGGAGCGCTGTTTGACGATACACACTGTCCGTACTTGCACCACTGAAATAGGAATAGTGAAAATGGAATGACCATGGACGCATTACTAGTTGTGCAGCGCCTAGCGGTATTGGATGTAAATGTATCGAGGGCTTGGCGTGAAACGGTTGTAACTAAAATTTGTATTGTTTTACCCAGGTTAATCCCCTCGCCATAAAGTCTTTATACGCCTTAAATCCTTTTTCTTGATAAACATTGCAAATTTAGGTGCCATTGCTCAGAACGAGCAATGGCACCGACATTTGCATTGTTTACAAAGGGGTCAAAATTGCCCCTAATCCAGGGTTTCAAAATAGGGTTTTAGTTACAACCGTTTCACGCCAAGCCCTCGGTATCTGTGTATTGGGAAGACTTAGACGAGCCTCCGTATCCGTAAAGTCTAACTAGAGCTTTAATTATCCATATACATGCAATTTAATCATAGATTCAACTTTGGACATGAAAACTAAAACTGGAACCGTTTTGCTTTTACCTCATATACCTTCATGTGATTCCTTTACAAAGCAACAATCCCGTGTGACTCAGGAGACTAGATAAGGAGGAGTAAATAGGTCTTTCTTCCATAATATCTCTGAGCACTCATTAAAACCTATAATGTGGGTACTCAAAAGAATCGTATCACTGAGACGATTCTTTTGAGTACCAACAACATAGGTTTTGGAAGTCAAATAAGATTTTTACAGCATGAAAAACGCTCCTCTTTACAGACTGTAAAATATGTATTCTGTCAAATATAAACATCACCATTAATAAAAACCCATAAAACCTTTATATTTTATAAGTATATTTAATTCCTTAAACGTTATTGTGATTCTCGCCAAATAAAAGCATCGCCAAAACGGATTCACTACAACGATTAAATAGTCTTCCTCTCAAATTCAATAATACCTTACTGATATATATTATGTATCTTACATAACAGTAAATTTCCAAAAACACATAGGTCCTTTTTGGTACACAATAACTAAACATAACACGTCGTTATATATTAATTGCACCATTGACATACAATTGACACTTATACACCTCTTAGGAGCCTCGCGTAATCTCCAGTCGTGTGACGTAATGAATGCGCATGTTCCATTTCTTAGTGATTTCTCACATTGATCGCCGTTTATCTTTTTTAAAGATATTTCTTGTTTAAAATATATTCCGCCAGAAGAATAACATCGTAAAGTTATGTGACTTGGTATACGCATTTGACGACGCAGACGACGCTGATGACGAAGACGACGACGACGACGCTAAGGGTATCACATTACCTCAATGTTACTTCTCCGAAAAACAGACGACTTAGTAAATATATAAAGAAGCAATGTGTTTTCGGTGAGATTTTTACAGTAGTAATGCCTATCGAACGTTAAATAACGGTTACATTACCTTTCTGTCACCGCATGACGTCCCATCGGCCGGTACCGCTAAGACATTATTGAGGATTGTTGACGAACACCACATACCGGTACATATTCCCTGATAATTACCTACATACTGATTCTGTAATATAAATATATATTGCTACATATCCCCGCAGAACTACCCATTTACAGGTTCTGTGATATGAATGTATACCGGTACATATCTCCGCATAACTACCCATTTATAGGTTCTGTGATATGCATGTATACCGGTACATATCCCCGCAGAACTACCCATTTACAGGTTCTGTGATATGAATGTATACCGGTACATATCCCCGCATAACTACCCATTTACAGGTTCTGTGATATGAATGTATACCGGTACATATCCCCGCAGAACTACCCATTTACAGGTTCTGTGATATGAATGTATACCGGTACATATCTCCGCATAACTACCCATTTACAGGTTCTGTGATATGAATGTATACCGGTACATATCTCCGCATAACTACCCATTTACAGGTTCTGTGATATGAATGTATACCTGTACATATCCCCGCATAACTACCCATTTACAGGTTCTGTGGTATGAATGTATACCGGTACATATCTCCGCATAACTACCCATTTACAGGTTCTGTGATATGAATGTATACCGGTACATATCCCCGCAGAACTACCCATTTACAGGTTCTGTGATATGAATGTATACCGGTACATATCTCCGCATAACTACCCATTTACAGGTTCTGTGATATGAATGTATACCGGTACATATTCCCGCAGAACTACCCATTTACAGGTTCTGTGATATGAATGTATACCGGTACATATCCCCGCATAACTACCCATTTACAGGTTCTGTGATATGAATGTATACCGGTACATATGTCCTCATAATTACCAATATACTGATTCTGTAATATAAATCGTTATCACATGACAATGCTTGTATCCGATCTAATATACCCATTACGTATTTCTTTATACGTCACATGTGTAATATAACATGACCGAATCACTATTTGTGTATTCATCCGCGAATGTTTACAAAATGGCTGTGAACGTGTATCAAGTAAACACAAACGATAGATGGACGAGGTAAATGGACAATTATCGGTCATAAAAATATTGTTTGTGTTATTAGTTAACAGTTTATTAAGTATTACATGTTGGGACAATTTTCTGACAGCGAAAACCCGATTTTCTTTCTGTGTTTCGTCATGTGATAAAAAGATTCTGACATTCGTTGTCATTTCATAACGTTTTATTAAAATCGTCCAAGAAATTTGTTATTAATCTGATTCTCTAATACATATTAAACATATCAGACGTGACCGATTAAATGCGTACTAGTTGTACGTACCTCCATTGGATTGGCATCACATATTGAGATGGTGAAGTTACATCAATAAGGCTACACGCCTAATATTTCGTCAAAAGTTACATAATTAAGACTAATACAACAATGCCGAAATACCAACTACAGAACATTTCCATAATATGTGGACCGATGTCATGCCCTCCATTCTCACGCGGTTTTTCGATATTCTCCTGAGACTACTTATTGTCCTTATCAAACAGTGTACACTGACAAGTCCAGATAGCTCAGTTAGTCAACGATGAAAAATAATAAATCACCAGGCCGGGGTTCGAAAACACGGCCCCTGGATGGATAGCCCTCGTCGATACTGACTGAGCTAGATTGCCTCTACCATTACATTATATGGTCAGACTTACGCCAATAATGGCGGACATGGTAAAGCAAGCAAATGGCAAACATCTTGTGGACCAAACCGGTTAACCCTTCCAACGCTAAAAGTTATTTACGGCCTTATTTATGTTTTAATTCCAAACATCAAGTTGTATTGGTCCGCTCTTAAGTTTACGAAAATCAATTGTATATTTACTAATTAACTATACGTGCGATAGCGACATAACAAGGGGAGGTAACCAATCTAGTCGCCATTGTTGGTTCCATGTTCACTAACATACTATAGTTCGCCGGGTACAAGACTTTGAGGCTAGTTTTGCTGGAGTTCCGTTTATCACGTGATCTTACCCTTGTTAGTGTAGAAGCCGATGTGAACATGCGTTTACACTGTTCGTCAGGCGGGTAAATCTGGCCCAGAGGTTCTCCTTGTGGAACTAGAGCAGGAGAGCTGGACGTATTCTGTGGTGACAAACAGTTTCTATTGTTGCTGAAACAAACATTTGAGATTTTATCAGGTTAATCCGTTTCCTCATAAAGCCGCATTTTGACGCATCTGTAGCAGAGGACTTTTGAAAGCATCGGTTCAAAAAGGGAAATTGATCGAAACTGTTTTTAGCCAATTTTACCAGTCAGAGCTCTAAATAAGGGGGCATTTTGCATGTTCTAAATTCCTTATTTGACTCTCTAACCCTATGTTGTTGGTACTCAAAAGAATCGTCTCAGTGAGACGATTCTTTTGAGTACCCACAACATAGGATTTGCTTCAATAATAAGAGAGAAATTGTGGGGAAAAGAGCTGAATACCCCTCAGTATCTGGACCTCTGTACAGTAACCTTCATTGACAGACATTTTTCATATTTAGATATAGATCTCTTTAAATACACCTGCTGCAGATGTGGGGACGGATTAATATATTCAGAAGGCTGCATTCCGTAATACGTATTAAGCCTTCCCCTCATATAGACGCTTTCTGACGCCTCTGCAGCAGACGGCTTTTTGAACACATATATATAGTGACAAAAGAAGAAATTGCACAAAACGTGCAATTTTTCCTTTTGCCACAATGTTTTCCACATTTTGTCATAGGTTATCCATTCAACTATGGAGATTTTCTATGTTTTGACAAAATATGTTCAAAGTCGTCTGCTGCAGAATTGTCGTATGAGGGAGAGGGTTAATAAGATAAAACGATTGCTTGTGGGATTAATAATTGTTTGTGTTTTACTCACATCAATAAATACACATGATATAATTGCATATTCAAAAAACAACAACCAAGACAACTCGGCTAATAATTATTGCCAACGTCTGCTATTGTTAAAGATCTACCTTTTCTTCTAGGCTATATTTCACATGTACATAACATAAATTCCATATTAACGATTAATTAATATTAATAATAATGATAATTTATAGGTATCTTACTCATTAATATTTCTGATAAAATTTCCTATGGACTGTAAAGAGCAGGTAGAAAATCTCCACAAGTTTTGTGCCTCACTGTTCGATGTTATCGAGGTCATAGAGGACATGACAAAACCATCGACCTCCATGCATGTGTTCTCGGCCCCATCATGCAATGCGCCGATGCTGTAGAAATATACAAATAATTATATTTGTTTGTGTGTTTATTTGTAAACAATATTTTCATACATAGAAGGGCGGTTCCAGGGTAATGTACCAATTTTACCTGTAGTACATGTATTTGTCCTGACACCGATGCATTAATCATCGTAATGCTATCAACACAACCTTGAGCGCAAAAGAGGGGAGCCACTCTTTCCATCTTTATTGGGATATTTAGACCTGCCAGCGTGACCACATATCTTGATTTCTCTTTATCCTTACTAAGTACATTAATTTAAGTTAATGACTTTTAAAACATCCCTTTTACACTCTATATACATGTGTGAGTTTTACAAATTAAAAACAAAAGACAAAGGCCAGTATATTAATTGAATATATGTACATTTTTATTTAAGCGAAATTCATACTGTATCTTGTCTAAACAGTAAACTGAATTGGTTACCTGCCTCATACGCTTTTTTAGTTGGATAGTATGTTAAACCGGGAACCATGAACAAGAGAAGGCACGCAGTAAATGTAATCTGTTTCTTGTTGTTGTTGTTTGGCGTTGTTTACCCTCGCGCTCGGCATTAATGCCATTCCGTTCCTTACATGCTATCATATATTACGCAATGATTCTAGATGAAGGGGTGCAGACATGAACATATATAAACCACAGAAATATCTGTTTCACAATAAATGTTGCCGTCATACGAATCACAAGAAAAAAATCCTGGTAGTACTTAAAGGGAGGTAATTTGAAGTATATACGCACAATTTAACTAAGTTCCCATTTGGTCTGACACCTTTGTCTAATAATACACATGTATGACGATTTAAATAAACAATTTAAAGGGAATACAAATATTTAACACAGTTAAACATTTAAATACATGTTCAGCAGCTAACCGTTTCCCATATACAACAAACAATTTGGTAGAGGAAAGTTTACGTCGTGCCGGGTTAGCTAGGCTCAATATAAAATCGCAAATATTGGAAATATACTTATACACAAACGGACGTTTCTAGTTTCAGTACATACAAAAATGGTTCATACTTTAATTTACTTTAACATGTTGGAATATTGAAATGGGTGTTTCTGTGAGATTCACAGACGTTGAAATGAAAATGTGTTTATAACATTATAAATGTTATATTCATACCTATACATTAGGGTATCTACAAACAATTAATGAAATGTGTACACATTTATCTTGGCTTAAATTTGATTTTGATGTTGTTACTAATTTAAATAATAGTTTTCATTCATATAATTTCAATGTGTATTAATCTTATTCATACGAATCACAAGGTAAATATCCTTGTATTGCTTAACGGGAGGTAATTTGAAGTATACAACAGTCTTTAAAGGGATAAATATGTCAGCGTATATTACCGTATACAGTTGTTTGTGGATTTAAATGTTCTTTTTTCTTATTTCTAAATGAACAACGAAAAATTGCGGCTTCTCTTTGACGCTTTGCGTCAAACATTCGTCTTCTTTGTTTTGGTATGATCCGAGAGGCAATCAAGAGCTGGTCTCCTGCTCAAATTGTGGACGCTCTAACCACTACAGTACATCAAGGGTACCAGTTCCAAGAGTTACCCCTTTCAAACATGCATACGAATTTGACGCGTATGTAGAAGACGACTCATAAATAGGAATTCTTCTTTGACCCATCATGCACCGCACCAATACTGATATCATATCGAGGGCTTAGCGTGAAACGGTTGTAACTAAATCCTTGGTTTAGGGGCAATTTTGACCACTTTGTAAACAATGCAAATTTAGGTGTCATTGCTCAGAACGAGCAATGGCACCTAAATTTCCATTGTTTACCAGGAATAAATTATCTAACCCTTATAAAGACTTTATGGCGAGGTGATTAACCTTGGTAAAAGAATACCAATTTTAGTTACAACCGTATCGTAAGCTCGGTGTAGATAGTACAGTTCTTGACAATGACATGCAGGCCCATGGAGCTGGGTATTTTTTCCCGTTAATTGTTTTAGTTACATGTATGTTTCGTTATAAATAAAATTACATATCTCGTACCCAACAAACGGTACTACTATTTAATAACTGAAATAAAACGTTTAATCGCATTAAAATCAGACATGATCTTCGCTGCAGTAACAAACACTCGTATAATTCGTATGGCTGCCTATAATAGTTCGTCTGAGAGTGACCTTTGCATCAGCCAATCAACTTACCGCCTACAAAGTTGTTAGGTGTAAACAGGGCAGATAACCCATATAAATAAACGAGATAGAGATTCGGTGATGGCCGATTGTTGGTTTTAAATGTGTCACTTCATTGGACAGTAATATGGAAACCTGCTTATGTTTAGGATCAATTTGAGACGACCTTTTTTGGTTTGTCGTCAGATCCACTTAACTCATATCGAAGGTCTTTGGTCTGATTGTAATGAGATTGTAAACGGCCTTACCTATGTGCCAGTTCATGTGTGAACACAACCTCGTTGAGAAAGTTGAAATGATCCTCTACAACACTGGTGGAGTCCATTCCGCACATGGCGTCTTGATTAGCTAATCCTGTATGTAATACAGATAAAACTCACTGTGGCTGGCATTTTGTCTTTATAGTGTTTTACGCCGTCGCTTTCAACACAGTATCAGTTATATCACTGCGTGTCTTAGGTGAGTTACTAACACTACTATTGGTCCATTTATTCGGACACTAGCGAGTCTGTCGTAATGATATCCCAATAATCCGTAGGACCAAGGAGAGAGGGAAAGCCCTTACTACCATTTGCTATGACCTGACCCAGGTTAGAACCCGCAACCTTCCGCACCCAAGGCGAACGCTCTAACTCTACACCATTTAGGCGGTCGTATGGCTGGCATTATCACGGCAGGTCACTACTCCTGTAACTGTAAAAGGTCGATTGACCTAACGATAAATTTTATTTATTGATGTATTGGTTTAATTAACAAAGGCATTAACCCCCCTTTCCCACATATAAGAAATCTGCAGAAGATGTTTATGAGAAAGCTTGACAAAAACTTGACAAACCTCTACAAATGAAACTATTATAATTGAATACAGATAAAGAAATTGTGGCTAAAGGAGAAATTGCTCATCATTGGATGCACAGGTTAAACTGTAGTTAAAATGTGGTTACATGGTTAAATGTTTGGCAACGTACCTGCAGATCTTTGATTACCGAGGTTGCGTAGATTCAAACTGAAATGAAAACGTCAAACCTTTATGCAATATGGAGATCATATGATAATTTAACTCAACTCAACATATCAATATTAAAAAGCAGTCTGCATATAAACGTGTCATTTGCAATTAACTGTAAGTGCATGACAATTACAAATATGTACATACATACATTAATTAAAATATATATATTAACTTAGTGTATTTTATTCCTGTGCACTGCCAGTGAAATATCATGACGTCATTATACTTTCGTTATAAACGTACTTGAAATCTATGTTGCCCTTTTCAACGTACACAAAATCCGCAGCAGATATTGGCAAACATGTGGAAAATCTCTTTATATGAATTCATAAGTATTGAATAGATTAATTCATTATGAGCATTAAAAATAGTCTTACTACATATATTTGTATTGATGTGTTGCTCTATTTAATTTTTAATAAATGATCTTACAGAATACACTTGTATAAAAAATATAGATAAATTTAATTAAACAGTCTTACTTTGTAATCAACATATAGTGGTCTGCAGACGGGAATTCCGCCCCATTAACTTGTCGTTTGACGTACGCTGTGAACAATGACAGTAAGACAGCGGAGTCTGTTTGTAACGAGAGTTCATTGGACTGCTGTAATGACAAGGATTACTTAATTTAGACATTATTTATTTTACATCGATTGCGAAGCAAACTTTCAGCTTATATTAACAAACTTTCAGCTTATATTAATCACGCTCGATGTCTGCTTCCTGGAGACTTAACCAGTACTCGCGCCGTTTGTGTGGAAAAATCCCAAAGTCAGGACCCGCTCATCACGGGACTCGAACCAGGGACCTTTGATACGAGACGCCGACGCTCTACCTCTGCACCACTGTCAAGGATTACTTGACACAGTTCAGCCGATCCTGACCTTTGTGCAAGGATATATGAGCCGTCCCGCGAGAAACCCAACATTGTGGACTCTGCGCAAAGTATCGACCCCGATCAGACTAAGCATAACGCATAGGCCATACCGGATATACACTTTTCACCTCCTGTGGATTTTCTGTTTCAGGAATCGCTACTCTATCTATCCCCCTTTAGACGGAATGTGTCGGCCGGATCAGTCTGCGCGGACAGCGCAGGCTGATCTGGTCGATACATTACGCAGATGTGTATATATATGAGCCGTCCCGCGAGAAAACCAACGGTATAGTCTCTGCGTAATGTATGGACCCAGATCAGTCTGAGCAGTCCGCGCTGACTGATCCGGGCCGACACATTCCGTCGCAGGGGGATAGGTATAGAGAATTAATTTCTGAAACAAAAAATCCACAGGAGACGAAAAGTGTCTGTCCGGGTTAGCCTGTCGCGGCATGCTTTATCTGATCCGGGTCGATACTTTACGCAGAGCCTACATTGTTGGATTTCTCGCGGGGTGGCTCATTTAGTAATTATAACGTACATGGGACTTCATTCAAATGATTTATTTGGTTTTTGTGTCTGTTTGAATGGTGCTTTACTCAGTTTACAAGGTCACACAACACCAAACATATTCCTTCTTTGATTCCATGTAAACCATCCAGTTTCAACCCTTAAATGTCGCACGTTTAAGCGTTTGTCATGAAGAACACCCTGTACCATTGAAAAGACTTACCTTTAAGCTTTAAGAAAGTCCAAAGAAAACCGGTGGTCATGTATTATGCCAGATAGAATATACCCCCCGAAGCTGGTTGCCGTAATTTTGAACGAAATCCGGCTGATTCGAATCCGGGTTTTCACACACTTTACTTTCACTTTCAAACAAGGTCAAAATACTAAAAATGATCAAATCAATCATTTCCAGTGCATCCTATACACATTTGCAATGAATTTAAACTCAATGGCATATCTCCAATGCATTCTGGTAAAGATATCACGACATTTTCTGTGTAATTTACCAGTACATGTACTACCGGTATTATTTATCATGACACCGATGAATCGGTCGTAATGCTATCCCCTCAACTAAGTGCACCAAGGAGAGAAGCCATTACTACTATTGATCAAGTTATGGGTGACAGTGGTGCAGCGGTAGAGCGTCGGTCTCTCGTACCAAAGGTCCCGAGTTCGAATCCCGTGATGAACGGGTTCTACCTTGGTGAGTGTTGCCACACAAACGGCACGAGTAGTGGTTGTGTCTCCAGGAAACAGACATCGAGCTTGATTAATATACGCTTGTTTCGCAATCGATGTAAAATAAATAAGTATATATATATATATATATTTTTTTTTTTTGCTGTGAACTAATAAATACTTGGATAGATACTACACAGTTTAATATTACACAATTATGTTTTCAGTATAGGTCTCTGTAAGGAGGAAACAGACATCGAGCTTGATTAATATACGCTTGTTTCGCAATCGATGTAAAATAAATAAGTATATATATATATATATTTTTTTTTTTTGCTGTGAACTAATAAATACTTGGATAGATACTACACAGTTTAATATTACACAATTATGTTTTCAGTATAGGTCTCTGTAAGGAGGAAACAGACATCGAGCTTGATTAATATACGCTTGTTTCGCAATCGATGTAAAATAAATAAGTATATATATATATATATTTTTTTTTTTTTTTGCTGTGAACTAATAAATACTTGGATAGATACTACACAGTTTAATATTACACAATTATGTTTTCAGTATAGGTCTCTGTAAGGAGGAAACAGACATCGAGCTTGATTAATATACGCTTGTTTCGCAATCGATGTAAAATAAATAAATATATATATATATATATATTTTTTTTTTTTGCTGTGAACTAATAAATACTTGGATAGATACTACATAGTTTAATATTACACAATTATGTTTTCAGTATAGGTCTCTGTAAGGAGGAAACAGACATCGAGCTTGATTAATATACGCTTGTTTCGCAATCGATGTAAAATAAATAAGTATATATATATATATATTTTTTTTTTTTTTTGCTGTGAACTAATAAATACTTGGATAGATACTACACAGTTTAATATAACAAAATTATGTTTTCAGTATAGGTCTCTGTAAGGAGGAAACAGACATCGAGCTTGATTAATATACGCTTGTTTCGCAATCGATGTAAAATAAATAAGTATATATATATATATTTTTTTTTTTTTGCTGTGAACTAATAAATACTTGGATAGATACTACACAGTTTAATATTACACAATTATGTTTTCAGTATAGGTCTCTGTAAGGAGGAAACAGACATCGAGCTTGATTAATATACGCTTGTTTCGCAATCGATGTAAAATAAATAAGTATATATATATATATTTTTTTTTTTTTTGCTGTGAACTAATAAATACTTGGATAGATACTACACAGTTTAATATCACACAATTATGTTTTCAGTATAGGTCTCTGTAAGGAGGAAACAGACATCGAGCTTGATTAATATACGCTTGTTTCGCAATCGATGTAAAATAAATAAGTATATATATACATGTATATATATATATATTTTTTTTGCTGTGAACTAATAAATACTTGGATAGATACTACACAGTTTAATATTACACAATTATGTTTTCAGTATAGGTCTCTGTAAGGAGGAAACAGACATCGAGCTTGATTAATATACGCTTGTTTCGCAATCGATGTAAAATAAATAAGTATATATATATATATATTTTTTTTTTTTGCTGTGAACTAATAAATACTTGGATAGATACTACACAGTTTAATATTACACAATTATGTTTTCAGTATAGGTCTCTGTAAGGAGGAAACAGACATCGAGCTTGATTAATATACGCTTGTTTCGCAATCGATGTAAAATAAATAAGTATATATATATATATTTTTTTTTTTTTGCTGTGAACTAATAAATACTTGGATAGATACTACACAGTTTAATATTACACAATTATGTTTTCAGTATAGGTCTCTGTAAGGAGGAAACAGACATCGAGCTTGATTAATATACGCTTGTTTCGCAATCGATGTAAAATAAATAAGTATATATATATATTTTTTTTTTTTTTTTGCTGTGAACTAATAAATACTTGGATAGATACTACACAGTTTAATATCACACAATTATGTTTTCAGTATAGGTCTCTGTAAGGAGGAAACAGACATCGAGCTTGATTAATATACGCTTGTTTCGCAATCGATGTAAAATAAATAAGTATATATATATATTTTTTTTTTTTTTGCTGTGAACTAATAAATACTTGGATAGATACTACACAGTTTAATATTACACAATTATGTTTTCAGTATAGGTCTCTGTAAGGAGGAGACTATCATACTCTGTAACAATTTCTTGAACTCTTTGAGCTCTCTTCCTCTTACCAGTCCAGAAGCATTGAGTGATCCATATTTAAATTGATTTATTGGTTTGTGGATGGTATTTGACATTTTGGTTTTGATCTGTAGGGTAAATACTAATTAGTTACCTCTTGAATGTGAATGTCCACCAGTTTGATTTGAATTCTAACATTCCCAGTCGATAGTGTGCTGTATCGGTAGTTAATCTGCAAAAGTCCAATGGTAAATATCACTATGTCATTGACAACATTCTGTCATGCCAAGAGTGCCGGGTCCGTGAAAGCCGGGGTCAAAATAATATTATTTTCAATTTTATCATATTTGATTTATCTCTATACAACATATATAGTAAATTTGCCTATCAAAATGGCTGCCAGTGGAGGTAAAAAGTGTAGTTCTGGGAACTATGTATAGAAAATAAAGAGAAGCTCAAATATGAGCCGTCCTGCAAGAAAACCAAACATTGTGGAATTTGCGTAAAGGATCGACCGGATCAGCCAGAGCATGCCGCGCAGGCTTACCCGGGTATACACGTTTTGCCTCCTGTGGATTTCCTGTTTCAGGAATCATTACTCTATACATCTATCCCCCTAAGACGGAATGTGTCGGCCCGGATAAGTCTGCGCGGACTGCGCAGGCTGATCTGGGTCGATACATTACGCAGATGCCATAATGTTGGTTTTCTCGCGAGACGGCTCAAATATATGTTTAACTGGAATCGGTTCTTCCCGTGTAATGAGACGACTTATTATAGACATGCACATTTGCCGGGCGGTGAAAATACATCTACATGCAAAACGTCACGCACAAATAAAACACGACGCACTGAAATTCCATATTTGACTTGCACTTGTACTAGGGTAATGTAAATAATAACTGAACCAGTGCATAAGAAAATGTACGCGATAACATTTCTTAATAGTGTAAGTTCAGATAATCTGGTACAGCTGCCCTGTATCATCAGATTCTCAACATTTTGATATTATTTTCTAACAATCTAGTGTAAGAAGATGTATATAATTTAGATCTTGATCAGACTGTGTAGAAAACCCAAACTGGTCTGAATCTATTCTGTTCACAAAAAACAACTTGTACATTTTCCCATTCACAGGCTCAACTTATTATGAAGTGCCGTCATTCAAAGTGCAGAATTGTGACCACAATTACTCAATAATTGTATGCGTTATTTCATAATTGATTTATTTTTAGATTTGTAAAGTTTGGTGTTTTTTTTCTGACTTAAATATCATAATTGTATAATAAATGAAAATTTATGTTCTAGTAGCACTACGGTTGTAAAGAAACGACTTATTAGAATTTATAATTGACTATATTTACCCCACTGACAATATTCGTATAGAAAGTTCGAATCTCCTCCAGTGTTCTCTCTCTCCGTTGTGAATCGGTGGATCCAGGATCATTATTATATCCGTAATATCTGTAATATAGAAATAACTGTCACGTCAGATTTGGTTCAGACCGTTCTTGGTAGCGACGCGGGCTGTCAATCCAGGGGTTATGAGTTCGATGTTTGACAAGAGTCATTGTGACAAGCGTCATTCGTCTTCCACCAATGGCCTATCAGTCTATGTCGAAAAGCAGCCGGATGCTTGGAAAGAATGTTGCATGAAGTACTGGTGTGAGAAAACCAAGAAACATATGAGTAGGTGAACTGGCCGCCGTGATATGACTGAAAAATTGTTGAAAAAGGCGTTACCCTTTCCCTCATATAGACGCTTTCTGACGCCTCTGCAGCAGACACCTTTTTGAAAACATAGTGACAAAAGCAGACTTTGCTCGAAACGAGCAATTTCTCCTTTAGCCACAATGTTTTCCACTTTTAGTCATAGGTTATCCATTCAATTATAGAGATTTTCTATCTTTTGACAAAATATGTGCAAAGTCGTCTGCTGCAGAATTGTGTATGATGGAAAGGGTTAAACCCCAATCAATCAATCAATCAATCAATCAATTATATCATTTCTGGATGTTCACATTACCTCTTGTCCATCTGCTCAGTTTTACCAGAATCTACACAACTTGACACAATCTTCTAACAAGCTTATGTAAGTAATAAATGAGCAGTGTATTTATTGATCTGTCTATGCGAATGCACACGCTGATCTGGATATACAGTGTTCGCGAAAGCCTACTTGCACCTTTGTCCTATGGACTGGCTCATTTGAGCCGGCCCGCGAGAAAACTAACATTGTGGACTCTGTATAAAGTATCGTCCGGATCAGCTTAAGCATGCCGCGCAGGCTAACCCAGATAGACACTTTTCGCCTCCTGTGGATCTTCTGTTTCAGGAATCATTACTCTATACCTCTATACCCCTGATACGGAATGTGTCGGCCCGGATCAGTCTGCGCGGACTGCGCAGGCCGATCTGGGTCGATACATTACGCAGAGACCATAGTGTTGGTTTTCTCGCGGGACGTCTCATTCTATGTCTTATTTTATTTTCGATTAGGGATCACATAAAAAGTGGACGTGAAACTAAAGGAGCTATAGTTCTATGTTCTTGATAATAGATTCATCGAGGATTATATAACACACACTCGGACAGTGAAACTTCTGCCAAGACGTGGCATATGCAAAGGCTCACCTGAGTATTCACTGTATACATACGCAAGAATACCTCAACGTCACTTGATTCGGTTCAATTACCGAATATTTGAACAACTTAGTACGCGTTCAAGAATGTAGTAGTACCTAATGTAGTAAACTGGGAAAGAACTTACGTATCATATATACTATTATCGACATAAAACATAAGTTCTACGATATTTTCTTCTCCGTTTTGTCTTTTCTGTCTAATATTACCATCATTGTTCTGTGTATCTGCAATGAAGAAACAAATCAAAAAATTAAAATACACGGCTTTATATGTGGGCTGTGCTCAAAGAACATTAAAAGACTTACATTTTCGACCAAACCCCAACACTTTAACCCTTTCCCACCTGCAGACGCATTTTGACGCAATAGCATCAGACGACTTTTGAAAACATTGTGGCCAAAGGTGAAATTGCTCATGATGAGCAATTTCTCCTTTGGCTACAATTTTTTCAACTTTATTTAACAATTTAGCTTTCTTTAATGGAGATTTTTCAGGTTTGTGCCACTATGTTTTCAAAGTCGTCTGCTTCGTATTTGTTGTATTGTCGGAAAGGGTTTAAACTTTGAAACCAATTTCTGTACCCTGATTGAATGCACTCTATGCTCCATTGATTTATTGTTGGGTGTTTTACGCCGCTTTCAACAATTGTTCAGTTATATCACGGCATTTCTTGGGCAAATTATCAGTATTTAACTAACGCCAGCAAGTCGGTCGTAATGCTAACCCCGCAACACTGACTTGCCAAGGAGGGCAGTCATTGCTACCTCTATGACCGAACCCGTGACAATCATAACTATCTACTCTAAAACATAACTAATATAACGATTATATAATGTTTTGGAAACCCTGAATATACATTGGTCACCATAGTGTGTAAAATGCTACCTCGAATTTCAATTAGAACAATGTATATATATATTGTCCCAAAAAGGAACCTGAGATGAAAAAAACAAACCCCGATACATTGTAAATCACACATATGTATTTCAACACTGATATCTACATTAATCACACTTATACGTGTTAATATCGTGATATGACAACACATGGGCCGTCCCGCGAGAAAACCAACAGTGTGGCTTCTGCGTAATGTATCGATCCAGATCAGCATGCGCAGTCCGCTAAGACTGATCCGTGCCGACACTTTCCGTCTCAAGGGGATATAGGTAGAGAGTAATGATTCCTGAAACAGAAAACCCACAGGAGGCGAAAAGTGTCTATCCGGTTGTAGTGCGCGGCTGATCCGGGTCGATACTTTACACAGTGTTGGTTTTCTCGCGGGACGGCTCAATTATGAGCTACGCCGAACGATTTGGAGTCTTTACGCATATGGAAACCGCTACGACACAGGTGAGACCGCGGATACGGGCATTCAACTGATACGAAAGGACATTTAAGCGTTAACCCAGATGGATATATGCATATGCTGCCTGCTTGCACATAGTATAGAACGAGGGTCAAATGCAAGTAATACTTAAATACATTAAAGCATATTTCATCATGTTTGTTTCCCTAATCTTTTGTAAAACATGAATAGTGGAATGTATTTAAGTAAATGATTTAGTTGACATAAATAGTTACCTTGCTGACTAACACAACTTGATATTACAGAGGTCCAGATAAGGAGGGGTATTCAGCTCTTTTTCCCACAGTTTCTCTCTTATCATTATAGCAAACCATATGTTGTGGGTACTCAAAAGAATCATCTCACTGAGACGATTCTTTTGAGAACCCACAACATAGGATTAGATGGTCAAATAAGGATTTAAGAACATACAAAACGCCCCTTATATAGAGCCCTGGATAAGAAATTAAATATTTAGGCATTTCTATCCGAAACAACAATGACGATTATGACTTAAAGTATTTTAGTATTACTAAGCGCTAAATAAGTTTGGTGGAATTCAACCCTGATGTAACTAAGAGAAGTCCTTAGGAATAAACAAGGTACCCAGAGTCTCTGCTGTCCGCTTGAATATAGTATAGACCGAGATGTACTTCCTGACAAACAGCAAAATTGTAACCCCAAAGGTGGTTACCTTCATATGAAACCGTCCGCGTTAAAACTTTCAAGTGGCATATTTACAATGATAACAGTGAAGGTTCAGATCCCCCTGCACATCTGCTCCGTCTTATCAGAAAATATACAAGTTGACAGAACCTTCAAACAAGCTTGTGTAACTAATATGTGAACAATGAAGAACTTGCTAAAATGCACAGGCTTATATGATCCAACACTGTTTACAAATTGCAAACTTGTACATTTTCTTACAAGGGGCTTGCTGTATCAGACTGTCCAAACACATCGAACATTCGGGAATGTGCTAGCCAAATCAACCAATCAAATAACAGATTTTGACTAGCACTTGTCGAGCACTCGGTGAGTTAGGACAATTTGAATTTTAATTCAACAGCTAAAGGATTGAATAAGGCTTTTAAATGTTACCTTTGCTATCGTCCTACAAATCGTATTCATTGTAACTGTACATTTCTTTTGACATGTTTACCTTTCGAAAAGCTTTGTTTTAGACGCATACAATCAAATCACATTAAAAACATTAAAAACTGACCCGTAACTTCGCTCGCTCGTATACAGATCTGATGACTGCCCAATACAGGTTGGCTCAGATTGAAATTTGAGTCAGGTAATCATATGCCCACCAAATCGCTCGGTATAAAACAGGTAAAATCACCAATATAAATAGACGAGAACCGAGCGATCAACAAATACGAGCACATATTCATGAGTATAGGGTTAATTCGAGACGACATGCTATGCGCTATCGTCAGATCCAATATACACTGTCACAGTGAATATGTCTGGTCTGATTTTAACGAGTTTGGATAAAATATTTATTTATTGGAATTTTACGTCGTTTCAACATTATTTCAGTTATATCATGGCGACAGTACACTTACTCATGATCCCTGGGTAAACAAACCAGTATTAGCCTCTAGGAAATGTGCCTAATTGACATGTATAGATCGTCTGGATGTTATCTTATATTATTAGTCGCCGGGCAGAAGCCCGCGACTTCTATTTTTAATAGGTTTTCGGAAAACACATGGGAGGGGGGATTATTATTAGAAAGAAACACATTTAGATGTCTTGAACATATTACAATTGTGTTTGTTTAAAAACACTAAGCAATGACACATCTAAAATGAAATAAATATTCCGATGTTTTAGGTATTTTCAGTTTCTTTATTTTGACTCGCATTTATGTTTTTTTGTTTTATTTACGAAGACAAAACAGTCCCTATTAGCTAGACTGAAATACTTTATTTAACACTATATACTACATGTACTCAAAAGGCGATAACTACAAACCTTTACGTCGCACAGTCTAATTTATTTACATACCCACACCTGCTTGAAGCAGACTGTTTGTTATGTGTAAATATCGAGATGAAAATGACCTCGAATATTCTCCTTTTATTGGCAATTTTAACTTCCTGAATGTTATTTTCATGTTCAAAGAGATGTCTTGATTTGTGAAGAAGGCATTTTATAATGTGTATCTATGTATATCTAAAATATGAAATGTTTCTAAGCTAAAACTGTTGATCGCGTGACTCACGAATACCAACTGCGTAGATCAATCTCCTTTGCAGAGAGCCGGTCTTTACGCTCACTTACAAATAGTAAATCGTAGGTGATTTAAAATGTTGATTTGGTTCGAAACAAATGAAGAAAAGAACAAACCGAGATAAAACTAGTTTTAATAGAAACATTACTT
This sequence comes from Serripes groenlandicus, assembly GCA_031761405.1. Lineage (NCBI taxonomy): Eukaryota > Metazoa > Mollusca > Bivalvia > Cardiida > Cardiidae > Serripes > Serripes groenlandicus. The sequence continues at coordinate 203,574 of JASEVX010000125.1, read as the reverse complement.
TGAACGAACACTCTCTGCCTATAAAGAGAGTTTCAAGAACGACACCTCTGCGAATAAGAAAGAATCGGGTCTTTCGTACAAAATTATTTCGTCCTTGACAATTTTAAATGTGTCATTTAATTCCCTAAAGGCATATTGCTTCCTATCTGCATAGTATTATGCATCATTAACACAAGGGCGCTCATCATAATATAATTTTAAAACATGAGTAGTTTGTTATTTTCATTATAAAAAAAGAAGGAAAGAATTAAAATAAATTAACATGTTGTAGGGCTCAGTTTATGTTCGAAATTAAGTTTAAATTATACAACAATTTCAATGAGATGTAATTTAACTGTTTAGTTGATATTATATTTCGAAGGTGGTCTAATTTATAAATATTGGACTACACTTCAACATTTGTTTGTTAAAGTATGATATAATTAGGATGCCAAGCTAATATCATTTTGAGAAAACGAGAAAACTCATGTCTTCAGCGATTTAACCCTTATCTCATTGTTTTAAAAGTAGATTGCTGCAAAGGTGTCCACTGTTGACTTTAATAGAGGAAAGGTAAAAAGACGTGCTATTGCATGCAAATCCTAAATTGTCTGTTTTGTGGTTTTATTGAAAAATAATAAAATTCAAATATTCTGACAAACATCTTGAAAAGTGTATGTGGAATTCACAAATCTTATAATTATTCCTTAATGAAAGCACTGTATACATACTAAGACTAATGATTGGCAAGATTTCTCATTTCCATTACTGTTTATGATCAATAATTAGTTGGTTGTGTGTATGGTCAACCTACTTTGGAATGGAGATTGATCATAAACAATGAAAGGCTTCAATTATCATTCACTTCGTTGACAAAACAATGCAAGTTATGATACATTTTCACTTGACCCCCACCCCTGATGTTCCAATATGCCCCTCAGTTGATAACTGTTTATTCAACTACTATAATGTTAGTGTTATGCATAACTGCACTATGGATATCCGGCGACATTGATGCGTTGCATCAACTTTCTCTTGTAATTACCTTTAACGAAGCGAAATATTACATTCACGAAGGTATCGTTTAAACATGGTTTCGAGTGCAGTGGTCCAAATAATTCATCCAGGTATACACGGCCAGAGGTCCAGATAAGGAGGGGTTTACAGCTCTTTTCCCCCACAATATTTCTCTTATTATCCAACCAAACCGTATGTTGTAGGTACTGAAATGAATCGACATTTTGAGACGATTCTTTTGAGTACCTACAGCATAGGGTTAGCGGATAAGACACGGATTTTAGAACAAGCAAAACGCTCATTATCTAGAGCTCTGATTACGATCAATAAAATTGTCACAACACTGAGATATCAAACATATAAGTATGATCAGTTGAGCCCGCCCATGGGAAAAATAACAAGCTTGCTTTTGTGAACAGTATAGATGCAGATCAACCTATACGTGCGCATGGTCTGATCGAGACCTACATTGTTCATATATTGATCACACAAGCGTGTTGGATACTTCTGTCAACGTGTCTAGATTTCGATAAGATAAGATGGACTAGATGTATCGGCAAATCTGAACCTACACTGTTCAGGAATGCCAACGTGTACCTTTTCCCATAAACGGGCAGAGCTTATTTTATAATATTATTAGTGTAAATGTCACGTGAAATCGCTTCGGATGGTTAACAGTAGGTCGACCGATTCAAGCGATCGAGAGCAGTTAAGTTGTGATCCATGTATCATGGGTGGTTTGATTTGAATAGAATCACCCATGCGTTCCGTGCAATTATACGAGTACGGTATGAATCGGTAGCAAGTCAACCAATCGAATTACAGCGTTTTCGTTTCTGGTTCGAAGCGTTACAAACCGTGAGTTAGCAAACTGCTATCCTGAACGCATGGCTCTTAAAAAGTTTGCTGCTTCTCTTGAAATCGAAACTAGCTGAATAGGGTGGTACTATCATTTGATCATGTGCGTGTGCAAAATATGCACGTTTGCTTTTGATCCTTTTGTGTACAGTTTAGGATCAGATCACTCTGACCAGCGTATACATGAGTATACACGTACATATATAGGCGGAAAGAAGCTTCTAACAAGCTTAAGCAATTAAAGTATGAACAGTGTAGATCTTGATCTTGATCACAATCTGATCTGGATATACACAGTTGATAAACGTCAACGTGCACATGCCGAGCTCCGGTAGTTCAGTCGGTAGCGACGCGGGCTGTCAATCCAGGGGTTGTGAGTTCGAATCCCGGCTCGGCCAACTTTCTTTCCGACGAATGACAAAAGTCATTCATCTTCCACCAATGGACTAAGTCTATGTGGAAAAGCAGCCAGTTGCTTGGGAAGATTGTTGTGTGGAGTACTGGTGTGAGAAAACCAGGAAATGCATGGTTAGGTGAACTGGCCGCCGTTATATAACTGAGAAATTGTTAAAAACGGCGTTAAACGCCAATCAATCAATCAATCAACGTGCACATTTTATCATGGACGTGGTTGTATACCCATCAAGTCTGGTACAACGTCTTCTGATTCCCTTGCATTCGAAAAGTGTTGACAGCCAAATAAACAAGGGAACTTATTGTTACGAAATGCTTAGTGAAAGACAAAATAGTTACAAAATCTACAGCAACACTTATCAGTAAAAACGCCATCACTTTAAAATCTCAATGGGGGAAGTTTAATCAATACAGGACAATCAAAAAGACAGACTAAAACAAAGTTTAAAGATAAACGAATATCATACCGGTTTGTTTCACTCTGTCTAACTTATTCCAAGAGAATCCATTCACCAGCATGCATTCCAAAATCACACAAACTACATAAAGCGTAAATAAAAGAGAAATATTTCGTTTCATATTGCTTTTTTATAGACAACCATTCACACAAGTTTTCCACCTTTTAAACTACATACAACTGATGTATATAATATGTATTTACTTTATACATAATCGAGCTATTCAGCTGTTTAACAAGGATGTCACGCGTCACGGTTTTAAATTTAACTCTATCAGCGCCGAATCTCCTAACGTAGACTCTCCCATGTTCAAAATCGGGCTGTTCCATAAGTGTTGGAATATTTTGATAACTAAAAGGCAAACTATGCTGATTTAATGTGCGACCGCTCGTTCAGCGGAATCACCTGAATCTGTATTGTTTGAAAAGAATCCCACCTCAATATTACCATTTGCGCTGAAAGAGTTAACCCTTTCCCACATACAACAAGTCTGTTAGCAGACGACTTTGAACACATAGTGACAAAAACATGAAAAATCTCCATAAAAGATGGCAAAGGGAGAAAGTGTTCATCTTGAGCAATGGTTTCTTTTACCACGATATATCGAGGGCTTGGTGTGAAACGGTTGTAACTAAAATTGGTATTTTTTTTACCGAGGTTTATCACCTCGCCATGAATTCTTTATAAGCGTTAACTACTTTTTCTTGGTAAATAATGGAAATTTAGGTGCCATTGCTCGTTCTGAGCAATGGAACCTAAATTTGCATTGTTTACAAAGGGGTGAAAATCGCCCCTAAACCTGGGTTTTCAAAATAGGTTTTTAGTTACAACCGTTTCACACCAAGCCCTCGATATGTGCAAGAGTCGTCTTTTACAGATGTGTCTGTATATGGGGAAGGGCAACCCCCTCTGTTCACCGTTTACTTCTTACATAGTTGATGGATTGATTGGTATTTTACGGCGCTTTCAACAATTGTTCAGTTATATCACGGCGTTTCCTGGGTAAGTTACCAGTACTATTGGTTCATTTATCCTGACGCCAGTCAGTCAGTCGTAATGCTAACACTGAGCGCATAGGATGACAGCTACTACTACCATTGTTAAAGTCTTTGGTATGACCCGGCCGGGGATCGAACCCGCGAATTCCGCTCCCGAGGCGAACGCTCTACAACTAAACCACAAAGGCGGGTACTACTTACAAGGAGACAGAGGACTGCCTTTCTTGGCGTTAAAGTCTGCTGCTTATAGAAAAGGCAGCTATATTATTCTTTACTCAGGTTGAGAAACGCTGTATATGTGCATATAAATCCTCAAATAACGTTTGTCATTGTGTACAAGCAAATACGGGCTTCTTCAAAATACATGTAGGATTACCCTTAGTCTTATATAGCAAAGTGTAAATATCATATTCCCTCGGTAAAATAGTTTTGATGTTTTTGTTTAGTTGGGTCGCATTTGAATGAATACCACGACGCTTGATCAAACGTATCAAGTATGATGAGGGAAACTAATATAACGCATTCGTTTGGAAAGAAAACTACGAAATCACTCTAACCCTTTACCATCTACAACAATACAACTATGAAAGCTTATAAAGTCGAACATTATGTTCATAATGAGTAATTTCTACTATTATCACAATGTTTGCAAGAGCCGTTTATTTTAGATGCGTTAATATACGTCTTTATTTTTGGGAAGGTATAAAGTCTTTTTAAACTTAACAAAACATGAGACATCTAGTCTTAAAGTGTCCCCAAGATTGTTTTAGTAAAGTTTGGCATAGTGACGAGTTCCTTTAAAGCGACTGAACTCCAGATACCCAACTGTCGAAAAAAAATATCCAATTTTAAGAAAATAAGTGTTATTTTTGTATTTGGGGCATTAAAATATGATAACTGACATATTACATACCCCTATAATCGGTGAGATTTTCTTGTTTTCGATACTTTTTCCTTCGCAAATTCTACCCTGTCAGTAACGGGGTAAGTATTTTTAAATAGGAAACCCCTTCATCTGGACAATTGAAAACGACTCAAGTTCACTTTATTGATAAAAAACGATACATTTTCTACTTTTACTTGGATAACATAAAGAATAACATTTAGGGCGAATTCGATTTTTTTTTTTTTTTTTTTTTTTTTTCGTGCCATCTGGATTTCAGTCGCTTTAACAAGCTCGAGTATTACATGGAGTACACTAGATTTTGTTTAGATTTGGCCTAGAGACCTAGTTTTTAATTCCTTACATTACCGGTATTTTAACTTAGCACACAGGGGCGTAGCTCCCTTTAGGCACTGTAGGCACGTGCCTACACATTTTTTCTCAAAAATGCCCATAAATGCAGCTGCGGCGATAGATAGACATCTGCGTAATGTATCGACCAGATCAGCCTGCGCTGTGTGTGCAGTCTGATCCCGCCGACACATTTCGTCTTAGGGGGATAGATGTATAGAGTAGTGATTCCTGAAACAGAAAATCCACAGGAGGCGAGAAGTGTCTATCCGGGTAGGCCTATGTGGCATGCTAATCCGGGTCGATACTTTACAATGTTGATTTTCTCACGAGACGGCCTACACATTGAGTATTGCAAATCTACGCTCCTGGCATAGATAAGACAAACAATCTGACTTAGTATCACCTTTCTTGAATTAAAGACGCAGCCTCTAATGCGTCCATCAGATTTTATTTACAAATAAGCCTACTGACATTGTTTATGATCTGACATAACCCATATTTATATAAACTTTCTGACAAAAATTCCATGTTGTTAGAGTCAACGATTGACCTCTTAAGCGTTCAGAAGAATCTATTTCGAATTTAACCTAGTCGCATGTGTACCCAATACACTTTTAGTGACGTGTTTTTCCAATGATCTCGAGTAAAATATGCAGTCTCTAGATTTATTACCTTGTCAAATTTGAACATTACCTTGTTATCATCAAGACAAACATTCTGGAAATGTTTCAACAAAATCGATCATCTGAGTGATAGTAAAGTAGCAAATCTTCAACTGGTAATATCAGGGGGAAATTTGACCAAAAGTGCGAATGAAACTACTACAAGGAGTGGACCATTTAAATGAAACAGCGTACCAGCAAATGACATTTGTAATAAGGCATTAAATCCTTGAACAATTTAAAAAGGACCATCCAATGAATATTCTTTTGTTTGGTTGATATTTGTCCGTCCAATTGTTTAAGAGATGTAGTTTGAAGCTAAAATGTTCATGTTACCCCTTATCTGATGCCATCTGGTGCCTGACCTTTAACAAACAATCAATATTACTTGAACACATTACAATGTTTGTATTGGGTCACTAAGGCACGATTCTTGTTAATTATCTGAGAAGAACTTTCTAAGAATGGAATTATAAAAAAGTGTCATTTTTTTATGCCAACTGGCCGCCATGTTTTTCAACCAATCAATATGGCTTGGAAGAGTTTTTAAAGAGGATCACTCACAGAAATTTCTACCAACTTATCTTGGGATCGGACGTTGGACATCTTGCTCCCTTTTCTGATGTCACAGCAATCAGAGTTCAAGATCAAATTACGCCAAATACATCCGCTGACATGCTGATCTACACCCAAACGGTCCATAAAAAAACTTTCTTTGCATAGAAATGAGTGTATTCATTGTTTATGTGTATAGGATGCACTAGAAATGATTGATGTGGTACTTTTTAATAATTTGATCTTGTTTGAATGTGAAAGTAGAGAATGTGATAAACCAGTCTTTCCCCGCCCGATTTAGTCCAAAACGCAGGTGAACCACTCTCGCAGGGCGAATTCTTTCTTGCATAATTCATCAGCCCCATTTTCTTTGGATTATTTAGATTAGAGGTAAAACTGTTCAATGATATAGGATGTTCTACCTTAGAAACGCTTCGCTAGTGCGACAATTGAGGGTTGAAACTTGTTCATTTACATGGAAACAAATAAGGGATGTATTTGGTGTATTGTGACCATCTACATAGAATTTATATCTTTTACATATGTAATAAGTTAGTAAAAGGAGCATCAAAGGAACATTGGCTGAAATTGGATAGGATACGGTGAGGTTACTTGAAAGCTTAACATTTATTTAAACTTTTTATAGTGCCGCCAGGTACCTGTCTTTCAACCAATAAATATGACTTGAAAACTGGAGAAATCGAAGATGTACAATGCACATTTCTACGCATATATCTTGAAATCAGGCAAGCACTTTCATACGAGTAGAATTTAAATTTTTGACATTATCCCCCTTTTCTGATTTCGCCTGGCTGCCATGTTTGTCAAACAATCAATATAGCTGGGTGTAGATGGTCACACAAGGAACAGTTCTACCCCTATCTGATGCAGTAATATCATAGAACTTAAATATTTGAATAAGTTTGAAAGAGGGTCGCCAACGGAACATTCCTGTGAAGTTTGGTTTAAACTGGTAAAGTGATTTAGGAGGGATGTCTTTTAAAATAGAGAGTGATCAGAATAGATCATATTTATTCTTTTGTTAGGTGATCTAACAATGCAGTCTCTATAATGTTAACAATATATTTCTCAAAGTTGGCCTAGTTTTTGACCGGACATGACGTATATTAGAACTTTGCCTAGATCTCATCAAGACATTTAATCTGAAAACATTATCGAGTTAAAAGTGCGGCCTCCAGAGTGTTAACAAAATGTTACTTCATTTTGACCTAGTGACATAGTTTTTCATCCGACATGACCCATATTCTCACAAGCTGAAACTTCCATTTCTTGACAATCAAAATCTAGATTTGCGGACAAAGTGTCCCTCATTTAAGAATCTAGGTTTAAAAAGTGAGCATAAAATTAGTTTATATATGACCTGGGACTACTAATACGTATTAGTCAGGGGCGTAGCTTTGCAATAATCAATGTGTAGGCCGTCACGTGAGAAAATCAACATTGTGGACTCTGCGTAAAGTATCGAACCGGATCAGTCTAAGCATGCCACACAGGCCAATCTGACTAAAGTACACGATCAGACCAAATGTAGCGTTAATAGGAGATGATTTTAATGAGATTGCCACACAGGCCTACCCGGATAGACACTTTTCGCCTCATGTTGATTTTCTGTTCAGGAATAACTAGATATACTCTATACATCTCCTTCTAGTTAGTGAAGCTTCCCATAAAGTTTCATTGAAATTTAAGTCCGGGATTGCTGAGAAATAGCCCGGACCAAAATTATCTTGTGTCATATTATATAGAGATTAAAAGAGCAATAACTACGTGAAAAATCATCGAACCGGAACATAGTGATAATATGCACATCTCCTCCAGTTAGTGAAGATTCCCATAAAGTTTCATTGAAATTAAAGTCCGGGATTACTGAGAAATAGCCAGGACCAGAATGATCCTATGTCATAGTATATACACATTAAAAGGGTAATAACATCGAACCGGAACATGGTGATAATATGCACATCTCCTTTTCTTTTATTATTGAATTCAACTCTGGGTAAACAAATAGGAATAGCCCGGACAAAAGCGGGACGGACAGTCGGACGGACGGACGAACCCATGAAGTGTATTTGTGGGGTTATTTCTTTTGTTTGAATCTTGTGGGTTGCAACCCACAAGTATGCTATTCATTCCGTAATTATTCCCCTTTTACGGAATGAATAGCATTACTATGCAAATAAGATACCCGTTATAAAACAAACAAAAAAATTATTTATCTAAGTGTCTTTATAACGGTGGTGGGTGGTCACCAGGACGGACGGACGGACGGACGGACGAAGCGGCGACTATATGCCCTCCCGAATTTACCATGACCTAGATCAATACCTTCAGACACCTTCAAACAGTTCCATTTATCTGGTTCGATGATACCAAATAGCACTTTTCAAAGGGTAGTACTTAATGTCTGTCTTTAGTGTTAAAGATTGCTTTGAAAGTACTATGACTGGATGAATGGAACTGTTTTCAAAAAAATGTGGGCAAATAATGCCATCGAAAATTAAATCCCTTGCAGGTTTAAAACATATAAATTGTCCCCGTCAAAGCCACTTTGAATGTGTTCTAAACCCAAACACACCACGATAGTGTAACGTGTACAGGCGTTAAGCCATCGCGGGTCACCCATCCAGGCACTAACCGCGATAAACGTTGCTTTAACTTTAAGAAAGTCAACCACTCTACCAACGTCGCTATAAAATCCGGCGTCAACAGCAAGGCTGCATAAGTGATATCTATACCTATACCCCGTTCCCGTTACATTTCTCCCTCTTTTCTTTTAAGAACCCTACCTAAGTCGCTTTAAAAGTCGGCCTCCACAGCAAGGCAGTAGAAGTGATATTTATACCTACACCTCATTCCCGTTGCAATAGCATAACGACTGACACCCTAGAGTCAGGATCAAAGGACCTAGCTGTAGTACTGGTCAAATCCCGGAAAGGTGATTTGACTAAAATATTGTCAAAAACCAACGTAAAACCCCCTTCATCCATACATACATACATACATGTGTTAAGTGGTGTATTCGGAGCAGACCCCCAAAGGTAATCTGAAGCTTTAATCACTTTTCAACTGTTGGGGCGAAAATAAATGTCACGGTCTGAACGTGTACACAGTTGGAGAGACTATACATGTAAGCGGCCCGGTTAGCTCAGTCGGTAGAGTACTTGCCTTGAAAGCCCCGGACTGGCTGCATGTTTTTCTCTCATTGTGACATTGGCGCCCAATAAGGGACCGTGACAGCACTGCTTGGTCAGCGCTTGCAGTGCGATTTATGACACTGGAATTTCGAAATTCAAGGACGAATTTCCAGTTAACCAGGGGTGTATGTCACGGTCTGAACTTGTACACAGTTGGAAAGACTACATGTTAGCGGCTCGGTTAGCTCAGTCGGTAGAGTACTTTCCCTGAAAGCGAGAGGTCCCGGGTTCGAGCCCCGGACTGGCTGCATGTTTTTCTCTCCTTGTGACATAACACTCTGAGTAAATGAATAAAGTACAACCTTGGTAATAACAATATGAAGTACCGTGAGTGATACACTTCTGGAGATGAATGAAGGTTTTGATTTGGTCATACATGTTACTCTCATTTATCATCCCCCGACAAAAGGTAGAGGGATATTATTTTCATGTTGTCTGTCCGCGGGGCCGTATCTCTCTATTCAATGACAGGAATTGGATTTAAGAAAGGGGCCCGTTTTATCAAAAAAGTCGGATCTTAGCTACGACCTGACGTAAGTTTTGAAGTTACGATCGGTCTTAAGACCGTTTTATCAACGAGGTCGTAACTTCAAAGTCGCAGCTAAGATTTTAAAAGTCGTAAGTTTTTAACATACAGCCGTAGTTGCGCATTACGCCAGCTCTGTAAGAATTCATTCGGACAACTCTAAATATAAGCTTCCGGTTTTGCGACAACAACAATAAAAGCTGTCTGCAATCACCTCGAAAACGTAAACAGGCCTCAAATTTCGATACGAAGTTTACACAGACATCAAGGATGACATATAGTCCAAATGGACAGTGTTCACGGTAATGTACACGATTATGATATTTTGTAGGCCTATCACCTGTTGATTCATAAAATCTGAGGTTGAACGCTTCGTATTGTGAAACTGAAAATGTAATCGGCTCAATTTTTCACTGCCGTTCTTCTTCGTCTTTGGTAAGATTGTTATTGATAATTTTAGTTCGATGGGGCTAAACTAGTTACTACTGAGAACAAAATTATGATCCTGAAATGTCGAAGGTTGATATTAAATTTACAAGGACGTAGAGAACAAAATCTGACCTTTGCTATTCCAGGCTCAGACATTTACTTACAGCATTTCACTTTGGTCTTACCAGGGACGTTTCTGGTGTAACCACAAAGATATTTGCAAATGTTTTGTGTCTTTCCTGTTGTGATTTAGTGACACTTCTATGTAGTCGTGTCATGCACAAGTGAAATATATCTATTAATTTTCTTATGTGCAATTAATAAGCTTACTTCCTACAGTTTTTCATGTATAAAACTCATACTGTAAATTTAATTATTTCAGGGTGATATATGTGGTTCCCAATAAGCAGCAGAAGTGTGCACTGTATCAAGTATGATGACCCAGGAAAACAATGGTGAAGATTCAAACACATGTACTAAGAAACTGGAACATGTCAATATTGCTTTCATACACTATTTTGAAGTGTCTCTTATACTTTTAACACCTCTGAATAAATTTGTTTTCAATAATCATGGAAATTACTCAAACGATCCGTTTCTCATTTGCTATCAATGTTTTATCTACACTGCTTTCATATTAGAAAAGCTATGTAGAATTTCTGTTGAATTTCTGATTTTCTCTCTATAATTATATATATGTTTGTGGTAAGTTTCTAAATTTAAATTCCATTATACATTTTGTTTTATTTATTACATGTATTCTTTGATTTTCAGTGTGCATATATTCTCATTCAATTTCATCATGGTAGCTCAGTCGATAGCAACGCGGGCTGTCACGCCAGGGGTTGAGAGTTTGAATCCTAGCTCAGCCAACATTCTCTCCGACGTTTGAGAAAAGTCATTGTGACATGCGTCATTCGTCTTTCACCAATGGGCTTACAGTCTATGTGGAAAAGCAGCTATTTTCTTGGAAAGTATGTTGTGTTGAGTACTGGTTTAAGAAAGCTAGGAAACGCATGAGTGGGTGAACTGGCCGACATTATATGACTGAACAATTGTTGAAAACGGCGTTAAACCCCAATCAATCGATCAACAATTGTTGAAAACGGCGTTAAACCCCAATCAATCGATCAATCTTTAATCACTCACCAAATGCATATGGAATTAAGTCTCTTGACCCTTTTCCACATTCAGTAAATCTGCAGCAGAACACTTAGAAGACATTTAGGCACAAATATAGCAATATTTTATTTATGAAAGTTGAATTATTGAATAGTGGACAAAATATTGCCACAAAAGGAGACATTACTCATTATGAGCATTTTTGCCATTTGCCACATTGTTTTTCAAAATTAGTCTGTTGCAATGGCGTCTTATGTCGTCTGTATGAGGGTAAGGGTTAATTATGTCCCCTATATAATTTGTCCGGAAATTGTTAAATTGTCAAATGCATTCATACATGTATGCTGATGGATTTTACATATTTTTTGCACAATAAATAGATATATATATATTGATTCTGAAACAGACATCTTCTAGTAGGTAAATATAGGAAATCTCTCTTAATAACATTGCATTATTAGAATAAATTCGAAATCATTGTATGAGACAAAGAGAAATTGCTCTCTCTGTCTCATAACCCTTTCCCACTTGCAGACGCATTTCGATGCATCTGCAGCAAATGACTTTTGAAAACAATGTGGAAAATGGAGAAATTGCTCATAATGAACAATTTCTCCATTTGCCACAATACTTTCAACTCTATTCAATAATGACATCATCATTTGTATATATATTTTCCATACTTTTACCTAGCGGTTTTCAAAGTTATCTGCTGCAGATTTCCTGTATGTTGGAAAGGGCTAATGAGCAATTTCTTCTTTTACTACACCACCTTTGTTGTGTAGTGGTTAGCGTGTCACTCATGAATGGGAGACCACAGTTTAATCACCGATTTGTTCATACAAAAAACTTTAAAAATGATGGAAGTCGCTTCCCTCTTTGGTGATCATGTTCGAGGAGATAACATTACAACTGATGCACTATTGTCGGGAAAAGCTTACCAGCTGTACTGGTAATATATCCAGGAAACGCTGTGATGTGCCTGAATACTTTTGAAAGTGGCATAAAACACCATCGAAAGAAACAATCCTTTTCCTACAATGTTTTAAAATGTCATCAGCTGCAAATATGTCAAAATATCGTCTGTACGGTTGAGAAGGTAAAGACATTCTTTTAACAGACCCATGTTAAACCATCTAAAACAATTAACATTCTCTTTTTTTCCAGGGAGATGATATCTTGAAACAGTCATATTAACAGGCTTCTCAGTTTATATATTGCATTTGTACAACACATAATGACATTTTGCTGTAAATATCTTAATAAAGAAATTTCTCTTGAACACAAAACATATTTTCTTTCTTGGTTTGATGGAATACATTGTATTTGAGACTAACTCCTTTCCCTGATAGAACCCAATTTTGACACCTCTGCAACAGATAAAATTGTTGAAAAAGAGGGACTTGTTGGACAATTTGTCTTTTTCTTTCAATGTTTAATGCTACTATTACTAAAACCGTTTTTAACCCTTTCGAACATAAGGCGCATATTGAAGTATCTGCAGCAGACGACAACATTTGAATTGTGGCAAAAGGAGAAATTAATGAAATGTATTCTTGTACTTTCATTTGTGTAATTTTTTCAATGTCATATGAAGATATGATGTATGAAGGAATGGGTAAGTTGTGTCGCCAATGAATGTGGAGTCAGACATAGCAGTCACTGTTCACCCTGTTTCACAAAACTTCAATTGCTTTAGGACAGGATATAGCATGATAAAGTAACTATATACATGTGCTTCATTGTTAAAATATTCGAAATTACATGATAAAAAGCTTACTGACAAAATGTGACATTCATTCATTGCAATATTCTGGTGACTCCAACTTGTAAACTCATAATTGAGCATCAATGTAAGATATTTGGAGAGAGATGCATACCGACTTTTCATTAATATGGTTTAATTATTTTTATTCAAAATTTGTCAAAATAAAACTACAGTACATGCATCCAGTGTGAATATCAATGTGTATCTGTGTCTTCATTAACCCTTTCCTCATACAAATGCATTTTGAAAAGGAGCATTTTCTCATATTTGCTTTAAACTACATACCAAATAGCCTGTAATCTTTCTGTTTCATTTATAGATTTTTTCCAGTTTTGCCTATGTTTTCAAACCACTCTGCTTTAAATGTATTACATGTTTTTCCAAGAGTGTTTTATACTGTCATACAGACACACTTTGACACCTCTGAAGTAAAAGAAATTTTTAAATATTGTGACAAAAACAAATTGCCCGAAATGAGCAATTTCACCTTTTGCCACAATGTTTTCAACTTTCTTTCCTTTAAAGAGATATTCAATGTTTTTGACTAGATGTATTCAAATTGGTCAGCTGTATGGGGGAAAGGGTTAAGAAAATACATGTTTTGTATCTTGAGAAATAAGGATATCCATAAAATAGGATGAAACATATCTAAATTAAATTTCATATTAACTTATGATTTTCAAATAGTAAAATCCGAAAATTAAACAGCATATGAAAAAGGACATTTAAAAAAGGCAATCCTTAACAAGTACTGGAAAGCCAATATATCAAGCTGGTTTTATTATTTTTTTCAGAGGTTTACCAATGGACTAATTCATTTATTGAGTTTTAATGCTGTTTTCAAAAAAAATCAGTCATATCATAGTGGCCATTCTGTCTTTCTCACACCAATACTCAACTTTACAGACCTTCTTAACGACTTGCTGCTTATCCATGCACCTTTCTCCCTTTCTGATGCTGCAGCAATCAATGTTCTTACATTGAATTTAAACTCAACAACATTGGAGGTACATTTCCGTTAAGATTGGTTGAAATTGGTCCAGTGGTTTAGGATATGTTATTTGAAGCAAACATTTACCGACAGACAAAAGTTCTCAGGTCATTGGCTCTAACATGTGACATTGTCCCTTTCCCACATACAGCATATCCAGACCACAACAGATGACATTGAAAATATCTGGACAAAAATCTGTATAAGTCGAAGTATAATTATTGAATAAAGTATAAAACATTGGGACAGAAGAAGAAATTGCTCATTATGGGCAATTTTGTCTTTTGCACACTGTTTTCAAATATTGTCTGCTACAGAGGAGTCAAAATATGTCTGTTTGAGGGGAGGTTTGTTATCAATGAAGATGGCAAGTGTTTGATTTTGATTAACCCTTTCTGTAAAAAGACGCCTCTGCAGCAGACAGCTTTTTGAAAACATAGTGACAAAAGAAGAAATTGCTCAAGACAAGCAATTTCTCCTTTTGCCAAAATGTTTTCCACTTTTAGTCATAGGTTATCCAGTCAATTAAAGAGATTTTATAATTTTTGACAAAATATGTTCAAAGTCGTCTGCTGCAGAATTGTTGTATGAGGGAAAGGGTTACATTTTATTCAAATCACATTTCCTAGGTAATTAACTATTGCTAACAGAAAGTCATCCTGACATTGATGCATCACTCATAATGCTTTCTCAGCTAGAGAATACACAACTACAAGTTTGTTTGTATGACCGTGGCATCAAATCGTGGACAAAGCACAGAACATTATGAAACGAATAGAAATTGCCTGTAATGAGCAATTTATGTTTTTCTTGATTTGTCCCAATCTTTTTTTTTGTCAACATTGACATGTCTGTGTTCTCTCTATACTGCTTAGAATACTTTATAGGTCCAAATCATACCAACTGTCTGTAGTCAACATCATTTGCTTGATTTTCTTCTCTGTTTAATTGGAAGCTCTTTACACTAGGATGTTTCACAGTCACTTGAATCAAATGGTAACATAAACTTGAAATCCTAGTAACATTGTCAGGCTATGTATGTATTGGTGACATAACCAACGACCATGTATTTTGTATTGTTAATCAGTATTCACCTGAAAAATTAAGTTGTGAAATTCAACAATTCATTTATCATAGGAAATTTGTAATTGCATATGGAATAAATACATCAAAATTCAAATCTACCAAAGAAATCTATGCATAAGCTGAATTCTAAAAATCAGATTACTTTTTTTCAATAATTTATGACAAATTTAAAATATATATTATAATTAACCTTGTCCAATTTAAGAACAATATATCTGCAGCAGACCAGTCAACACCTCAAAGGTATCTGAGTTTACCCTTTTCCACTTACAGCAAATCTGCAGCACACCACTTTGAAGACAATTAGTAAAATAAAGTTGAAAATCTCTATAAATGAAGGTATAATAACTGAAAATAGTTGAGAACATTGTGAAGAGTAGGTCTGATTTCAATGATATTGAAATTACCCCAAATATAAGAAAGTAAAAATATATAAGAGTGTTGAAAACATTGTGGCAAAAGGAGAAATTGATTGTTTTGAGCAACTTCTTCTTTTGTCACTATGTTTTCAAAAGACGTCTGCTGCAGAGGCATCAGAAAGCTTCTATATGTGTGTAGCCTAGGTATATGTATAAGGGGACACTTATACTGCCTTGCTATAGAGCTAGCTTTCTAAAGGTCCAAGGTTCGAGCCCTGATCAGGTCGGATCTTTTAGGACTGTTACAATGGCGCCCAATAAGGGACTACATAGAAAAAACCTCAAGAACGTTTCACAACATGAGAAGATGAAATGAAACCTGGTTGACATGTGGGAAAGGGTTATATAACATCAATTAAATGAATCAAAATATTATTTCTCATAAGAAACCATTGATAATAAAGCTCATCATAGAGTCATCTATTTTGTTTATGAGAAAATGTATGACTTTATAGCATTTCTGAACAGTATTGGTTCAAATCCATCTGGTTTTCTGCTAAAATCAGAATACACACAAATTGAGCAATTTCTCTTCTCGCCACAATATTTGAAAAAGTTGTCTGCTGCAAATGCAAATGCATTGAAATTTGTCTAAATATTTGAAAAAAGTTCATATAGATGGAATATAACTATATACTTATATATATATAACTATAACTAATACTTACTTATTTCCCTCAATAAATGAACAATGGAACCAAAAGTAGAAAGAACAGTGATCTTCATCTTGGGAAATATTCCAGGCTGAAAAAAATAAAAGTATAAAAATAAAATATGTTGGTGTTTTACAATTGTAAACTGTAGGCATCTTACCTCTTTTTTAGGAGAAATTTGCACACAATAATTGCCACAATGATTGCATAAGGCAAGAACAGTTATCAGCATATGAAAAGGCAAAGTAAAACTGCTGAAATTATTGTAGGCAACGGATAGCCTGCTCATGTTATAAAATCCCCTCCTTTCTCATAATGTTTTCAGAAGTTGGTAGCTGCAAAAGTTAATGAACATTATTTGAAAAATCAGATCAAATTTCATTCTAGTATGTGTTTGAATTAGTATTCTGAGATTTATCTCCTTAAAAACAAACATCAGTATAATTGAGTCTTATAACAAGACACAAAACAAGAGCTGTCCATAAGACAGCTCGCTCGACTATTCCAACGTGTATTAGCTACTGAGATATGGATTATAATGCAGTTGCGTGCAAAACATTAACCAGAATTTCTTAAAAGGTGATAATTTTCATTATATGCAGAATAGATTTATATAATTTAATTTATTTTCATACAAGGTATGATAGTTGCGAAGGGCTGTATAAAGTTTCAATACAATGCATTAACTAGTTACTAAGATATGGACTGTTAATGTAGTTGTAAGCAAAACTTTAACCAGAATTTCTAAGTAAAAAAAGGGCCATAATTTGCATTAAATGCAGGATTGTGTTATACTTTTTGATTAGTTAAATAGGTGTGCTGGTTGGGAAGGGTTGTATAAAGTTTCAATGCAATGCATTAAGCAATTACTGAGATATGGACTCTTAATGTAGATGCACGCAAAAGTTTACCCATAAGTTGTATATAAAACAAGGGCCATAACTTGCATTAAATGCCGAATAGAGTTATCTTACTTCATCATTTGAAGAGATGCGGTAGTTGGGAAGAGTTGCATAACAATTCAATGCATCATTCTGACAAACAGAAAATTTAATAGTCTATAGGTGGGAAGAAGGTAAAATATGATGTATAATCCCTGTATATGTTTGTCAACTAAAGATCAAACAACTAATCAATTTAATTCAATAATCATAGGCATGACATGACAGTCATGAAATTTGAAGATATATATATATACACTTCATAAAGTTTAACCCTTTCCCATATACAAAAAATCTGTACCATACGACTTTGAAATCATCTAAAAAATATGGAAACTCTCAAGAAATGGAACACTTATTGAATAAAGTTTAAAACATTGTGGCAAATTGAGAAATTGTTCATTGTGAGCAATTTCTCCTTTTGCCACAATGATTTCAAAAGTTGTTTGCTACAGAGGGGTAATAAAGTGTTTGTATACACGTGGGGAAAGACTTTAAACATCCACCAAAAGTCATACCTTGCAAGTCTGCAACTGCCTCTGGGAGTCTGGAATAAGATCTATCAAATAGCTAACATGTCTCTTTGTTATGGTAGAATAGACCAATTAACTAGTCAGTCTGTAAGTAAAATAATTGCGAGATATTAAATTGGTAACAGGACCATTGCTTTATTAATATGACACAGAGAGAGAAAAACATGTAGCCAGTCTGGAGCTCAAACCTGATATCTCTAGTTTTCAAGGCGGATACTCTACCGACTGAGTTTTGCTATGTTCATAACGGATAAAATATCAGACTTGTGTGAGACGGGTACACTGATAACATCTAAGATTCTGTATGTATTTCCACTCATTTTCAAGGGTAGTGGTTCGAATGATGTATTCATGTGTGTGTGATCAAGTAGTTGTCAAATTGAAAGTCTATGAAATTCACATGATTAAACGTGTTCACAATTTGTTTAGTTTGTCTGTATTCTGTGCTAACGTTATGCCTTGTATCACACATAAGCATGCCAACTAAAACTTCATAATCATAATAAACAACAACCTCTCACACAGTGAGTTTTTATCTAAATTGACCAACATTTTCAATGCATCTAGAGCTATTGAAAGAATGAAAATATATATATGTCTTTATTCGTGACATTTGTAGTATGCCATGAATAAATGAATTAAGATGACTGAGTTGATGAACAGTCTTACTCATGAGACATTCGGTACGTTCAATCTTGGGTACGGATCGTATAGTTTCCTAAACACAACATACCCGTGGCGTTTAAACAAATTAAGCATGTTAAAATGAACGAACACTAATTGATGATTTCATACTATTAAAGAATCCTACAGAAATCAATCAAACTTATCTGTAGTTAATAATGATCTTCTCGCAGCATTAGCGTTTTTGAACTCGATATTTGACCGGCCAAGAACTGTAAACTGAGAGTACCGTCCCTTAGATAATTTGACCTAGATATGTTCTAAACACACGCAAGTTATTAAATTTGGGATTTTATTTTAACATACTATAGAGTATACGTACATTTAAAAACAATTCTCAGATGACATGTGTGTGGCTGCTGGTAGTTGGTCGAATGTCGTCGTCTTTTGACTAACCAGTGTGTTTTCGATCCTTGAAATACTCCGACTCGGATGTGTATGTCGAGAGAACACCACAGCACCACATAAAAACACCATGACTGTCTCTGGCAATTCAGACGAGACGAAAATAGTTTTGAGTCGACGGATTTTGTTCTGATCGCCGCCATATTTGCGACTTTTCACCGACTTAAGACTGCCTCCGAGCAGTCGTAACTTTTGACCCGAAACTTACGACTATCTTAGCTACGATTGTTTGATAAAACGGTAATCGGACGTAACTCCGGACTTACGTCCAAACTTACGACAATCTTAGTTAAGACCGAGTTACGACCGATTATAATCGGGGATTTGGAACCGGGCGTCCCGGGTTCGATCCCCAGTCTCGGCGCTGTTGTCATGGTGGAGTGCTCTTTGACAAGGCATATTACATATCCTTGTTGTACTGGTTTGTTTACCCAGAGACAATGAATAAGTGATTTGTCACCGTGATATAACTGAAAAAATGTTCAAAAAATTGCTTAATGTGAGCAATTTCTTCTTTTGTCACAATGTTTACAAAATTCATATGCTGCATAATAAGTCTGAAGGTGAAGAAGGGAAAACGTTTATCAAAAATTGTCCACGCTGTATAAGCATGTTGCATGAGCATTGGATATATTCTACTGTAGAATAGACATAATATACTGTCTATAATCCTCGAATTAACTGGATAACGTTTTCGTCTGGCTGGTAAAAATGTGAATCAAGATTATTTATTTCTTTGAAGTATAGTTCAAAAGTTGATACATTCTAACAGAGACATATAAATAAAGTATCTGATTCTTACGATAACTGTGCTATTGCATCGGCAAAACCCGTAAGCAATTTCCGTAATTAGCCGAGTAGAAGGGGAATCCCAAATGTGACGAATTTGGGGGAAATCCGAATAATATAAAATTTATTCATTCGCGTCCAATTTGCAGTTCATTGTATTTTAAAGGTATATATTTTCCATCTTTAATCAATTCACTCTATAAAAGGTTACACAATCGTATAACAATGTCATAGGATAGGTTTATACTGTGATTTAAAATCACAGTGTTCATTCAGCGAACTACATTCTCTCTATTGCAAAAGCAAAATTAGATGTTGTGAGGCACTTCCGGTTTCGGAAAAAATAGGTGATTTCGAAAAAAAAAAGATGAATCAGTTTATCTAAATAACGTTGTTCTCGTACAAGGGAGCACGATTATATTCAACAACGGTTTATTTTCAGACAACCGTATCTTGTCAATAAAGACATAGTTGTGTCTCACATCATAGAAATATGGTTGTTTTTGATGGACCATCAAGACCAACTCGGGATGTTGTGTTTGTTGTGGAAGGAACTGCCAATCTAGGAGCCTATGTCGAGGAACTCATCACAAGTTACATCCGACCTACGCTAGAGTGAGTCTGTTTTCACATTAATTGTTCTTATTAAAGGTGCCATATTGAATTTAACGGATCATTAAGGAAGAATCACGGACCGTTCGCCCTAATTTAAGTTTCGCACAGGGTCCTTTCGTCCTATTTAGAGTTTTACACCGGTTTCCAATTCTTCATAAAAAGACATTGCATGTCCTCATTCTTCATTTTGTTATTATTCTGCATATGTGACGTCTTTCTCCTTCGTCTCAATTTTCATTGATAAATCCTGACCATGAATTTGGTCGGAAATTTTGGCGACGTTTCAAGGGTCAAATTTAGCAAATGCAAGGTATGTCATCACAGGTGTATGCACCACATTGATATCTTCACTATATTACTATACTTAACACTTATATTGTGTTAAGGATACAATATAGGGGTGTAAAATTATCAATCAATACAAACACCTGTGTATGTCATGCCAGTATAACATATGGGGTAACATTCAACCTTTTATTTATATATCTAGCGTAAAAAACTAAAATGACAATGCTATGATCTAACTCTTAGTTTGTTTGTGTTTTCATCCGTTTTAAATCCAGTAGTTTGTTTGTGTTTTCATCCGTTTTAAATCCAGGTACTATTGATTTGAACTAAAATTCTCACAGTTATATAGATTTTATGAATACAAAAAGCAAAGTGGGTTGGGGCGATATTTTGTAAAAAAAAAATCTACGACTTTGAACATATTTTGTCAAAAATAGAAAATATCTATAATTGAATGGATAACCTATGACTGAAAGTGGAAAACATTGTGTCAAAAGGAGAAATTTCTCATTTTGAGCAATTCCATCTTTTGTCACTATGTTTTCAAAAAGCTGTCTGCTGCAGAGGCGTCAGAAAGCGTCTAAATGAGGGAAAGGGTTAAAGTCGTCTGCTGCATAATTGTCTTGTGAGGGTAAGGGTTAACCCTTTTACCACATACAACTAATCTGCAGCAGTCGAATTTAAAACTATTTGAGCAAAAATATGGTAAAGCTAAAAATGAAAGTTTATTTATTTTGATAGAACTGAAACATTGTAGCAAAGGGAGAAATTGCTCATTATGAAAGAATTCTAATTTTATCATAATGTTTTAAAAAGTCGTCTGCTGCAGAGGTGTCTGTATGTGGGAAAGGGTTAATAATTTTGCTTATGAATCTTTGATTTTTAACCCTTTCCCACTTGTAGAAGCAGAGGACGTTTGAAAACATTGTGGCCAAGTAAGGAATTGCTCATGAAGAGCAATTTCTCATTTTGCCACAATATCTTCAACTTTTTTTAACCCTTTACCTCATACGACAATTCTGCAGCAGACGACTTTGAACATATTTTGTCAAAAATAGAAAATCTCTATGATTGAATGGATAACCTATGATTAAAAGTGCAAAACATTGTGGCAAAAGGAGAAATTGCTCGTTTTGAGCAATTTCTCCTTTTGTCAGTATGTTTTTAAAAAGTTGTCTGGTGCAGAGGCGTCAGAAAGCGTCTATATGAGGGAAAGGGCTAATAGATAAACCCTTATTTATGGAGATTTTTCATGTTTTTTCCAAAATATTTTCAAAGTTATCTGCTTTAAATTTGTTGTCTATTGAAAGGGTTGATAAAGTTATAAAGTTTAAACTATCATGTCAAATGGCTCATTGTACTAACTTGTAGAATAAGTATGTATTCACATTGTTTGCAGGTTGTTTAATGGAGGACCACCAGACCCTGTAGATTATGGACATGATGTAAGACATTTTTATCTAATTCTTCATATTGGCGCCTCTGCAGCAGACAGCTTTTTTTTTAAAACATAGTGACAAAAGAATAAATTGCTCAAGACGAGCAATTTCTCCTTTTGCCACAATGTTTACCACTTTTGGTCATAGGTTATCCATTCAATTATAGAGATTTTCTATTTTTTGACAAAATATGTTCAAAGTCGTCTGCTGCAGAATTGTCATATGAGGGAAAGGGTTTATCATTTCCCACATGAAGAAGGTTTAGAAGACTTTGTGACAAAGTTTTCAACTTACACTTTCATTCATTATCATTCATAGAGATTTTCCATATTTTGTCTGGATACATTTATTGTTTGAAAGTCGACTGCTGCATATTTGTTGTATATATGCGCAAGGGTTTAAATCTGTCATTATGATGGTTATACTTTTACATTTTGCCAGATAAAGATAACGATACTTCATCAGCTGAGAACTATTTGAAAATATTGAAGCAAAAGGAGAAATTGAAACTTCTTACTTTTTCAAAAAATTACGTTTTCTTTTCATAAATTGGTAGTTTAATTCTTTCCTAAATACACCTCATATGCAGCAGACGACTTTGAAAACATCTAGTTAGACATATGGGAATTCTCTTAGTCTCTATGAATGAAAGAACAATTATTGAATATTAAAGTTGAAATCATTATTGCGAAAGGAGAAATGAGTAATTCTCCTTTTACCACTTTGTTTTCAAAATATGTCTGCCGCAAAGGTGTCAGAATTTTTTGTATGTGGGAAGGGGTTAAGCAACCTACATCAGTTGGTATGACCTCAATGGATTAATTATACCACAGACCTCTGAATATTTATTTGTATACATGTATATACCTTAAAGTCAAGCCTGTGTTACTATAAATAGCTCCTATTATATAAAAAACATAATATATTATATGTGATAGTCTTTCAAGATGCTATTTTAACCCTTTCCCTCATATATACGCCTCTGCAGCAGACAGCTTTTTGAAAACATAGTAACAAAAGAAGAAATTGCACAAAACGTGCAATTTCTCCTTTTGTCACAATGTTTTCCACTTTAAGTCATAGGTTATCCATTCAATTATAGAGATTTTTCATTATTTGACAAAATATGTTCAAAGTCATCTGCTGCAGAATTGTCGTATGAGGGAAAGGGTTAAGCAAATTACACAGTGTTATAAATTATTATAAATGGGTTTTTCACAAATTAAAGATGATACACCAGTCCTGGGGTTATACTAATGTGATAATTAACCCTTTCCCTCATACGACAATTCTGCAGCAGACGACTTTGAACGTATTTTGTCAAAACATAGAAAATCTCCATAATTGAATCTTGTTATGTCGTTGTAAATTGTTCATCATGCATCCATACATGCGTTTACTCTTGACTTCAAACGCCTTATTCTTGGGAATTGAGATGTTTCTTCACAGCAAGCAAGCTTTTTTTCTTTTTGCCACAGTGTTTTGAATTCTGTTTACTAGTTAAAGAGGTTTTCTATAGTTTTGCCTAGGTGTTGTCAAAGTTGTCTACTGTAGATTTGTTCTATGTGGGAAAGGATTAATGAAAACATAAAATTAGACAGAAAAATGATGAAAACACATTTATTTACACAGATTCTATTATTTTACTATTTCCAGTACAGCTGCACCCTTTATAATTTAGTAACATTCTTTGCTGCTGACATCGCACCAGACTCGACCACCAGATGTTCTGATTTGACTACCAGCACACATCAGTTTTTAACATGGCTGGAGGGTGTCCCGTAAGTTGTTTTTTCCCTTGATTCCAATTTTGGATATAGCTTTAACCCTTTCCCTCATACGACAATTCTGCAGCAGACGACTTTGAACGTATTTTGTCAAAACATAGAAAATCTCCATAATTAAATGGATAACCTATGACAAAAAGTGGAAAACAATGTGGCGAAAGGAGAAATTGCATGTTTTGTGCAATTTTTTTTTGTCACTATGATTTTAAAAAGCCGTCTGCTGCAGAGGCGTCAGAAAGCGTCTATATGAGGAAAAGGGTTAAGCTTTTCCTTATACAGATGCGTTTTGAAGTCAAATAAGCAATTTAGCCTTTTCCTCCAATGTTTTCAATGGCATATATATTTAAGATTCAGGATTCTAAGTTTCTTGATATTTCATTATTTTTCTCAAGATATTTTCAAGGGTGACAACTCTGAAAATATCGTATAGAAAATCGAGTTTTAACCCCTGACCAACATGCGCCAAACCTGTAGCAGACAACATCAAAACCATCTAGATAAATCAAAGAAAATCTGTATCAACAAACATTTTTGAAACGAAGTAGAAAACTGTGGCAAAAGGACAATTTGCACATTATGAGCAATGTTTTCAAAAGTCGTCTGATGAAGATGACCTCAAAATGCATATATATTGTGGGAAAAGGTTGAATAATCAACAAGATATCTAGATGAGTAACATATATTTCATATTCTAAAATCAGTACTTGACCCCCAAACCCTAAGTTGTGGATACTCAAAAGAATCGTCTTATATACCCAAAACATAGGGTTTTAACCTTTCAAAATTCCCACATTCAACAATTCTGCAGCAGATGACATTGACAACATCTTAGCAAAAGTATGGAAAATCTCAATTAATAAAAGTGAAGTTATTGAATAATGGTGAAAACATTATGGCAAAAGGAGAAATTGCTCATTTTGAGCAAATCCTACTTTAGCCACAATGTTTTATAAAATTATTCTGTTGCAGTCGCATGATAGTGCGTTTATATGTGGGAAAGTGTTAAAAGACAAAGGACATGTTTCATGCTCTGAACTGATTATCTTACTTCTAAACCCTAGACTTTGGGTATTGAAAAGAATCATCCCAGTAAGACATTTCTTATGAGAAGCCAAAACATAGGGTTTAACCCTTTCCCAACTATAGACGCATTTTGACGTATCAGCAGCAGACGACTTTAGAAAACATCGTAACAAAATGAGAAATTGCTCTCCTTTTGCCACAATGTTTTCAACTTTTTTCAGTAATTATACCTACAATAATAGAGATTCCCCATATTTTTGAGTAATTATTTTTTCAAGTTTTCCGCTACAGATTTGGTGTATGTTGGAAAGGGTTTAAATAAGAGAGAGATTTTTCTGGGGAAAAACCCTGTTTACTATAGTATACACCATCATACATGAGTACTGTGAGTTGAAGTATTATATTTTATCACACCAGGTTCATTGGGGGATGTGGGGAGTGTCACAGTCATATATCAGAGGGATTACGGACGGCACTCCATGTGTTTGACGATATGAAGGATAAGAGGAATAACGATAGGTGATATATAGATACGCTAGGGTTTAAGCCTTGCTCACAAACACACTCTTCCTGACACCTCTGCAGCTGACAACTAATGAAAATATTTGACAAAAATATAAATTGCACATAATGAGCAATTATTATTATACTTTCATTTATGTAAATAGAGATTTTCCGTATTTTTGTCTGGATGTTTTCAAAGTTGTCTGCTTCAGATTGTGTGTATGAGGGAAAGGTTTAATTAAGTTAAAGTTTACTTGCAGGTGTTTATTTAAATATTGTCAATTAATGAATGTACAACCTGGCATACAAACATAATAGATCCCAAATCCAGATAAGCCTGCCGGTTATCATTGAGACTGTGCATGCAAAAGTTTAACCGTAGTATAAAAACATTGTAGATTCAGATAAGCCTGCACATAAACGCAGTCTGATCAAGAGCTATGCTTCCCAGAAATCACCTATACAAATTTACAGAGGTTACTGCTGAATTTAGGCCGAGCCCTTGTAGCTCAATTAGAAGCTACACTGGCTGTCAATCCAAGGGTTTTGAGTTGGAACCCCAGCTTGGCCAACATTCTTTCTGACATTTAACAAAAGTCAACGTGCCACCAGTCATTCAGTCAATGTGGAAGAGAAGCCTGCTGCTTGGAAAACTGTTGTCTGGAGCACTGGTGTGAGAAATTGAGAAACCGTGGGTAGGTGAACAGGCTCCTGTGATATGACTGAAATTATATATGCATCTTGTATAGGTAAGTTAACACTTTCCCGACTTTGAAAACATATCGAAATTGTTTGGAAACTCCCTTTGAATGAAAGTACAATGATTGAATAGAGTTGAAAACATGGTGACAAAAGGAGAAATTGCTCATTTTGAGCAATTTCTTCTTTTGTTGCCATGTTTTCAAAAAGCCGTCTGCTGCAGAGGCGTCAGAAAGCGTCTATATGAGGGAAAGGGTTAACTTTGCACTAATTTGTAGCAGTCACTGAGAAACTACTCATTAATTACATTTATCTTTTTTCAAAAGTTATCTGCTATAGATACCTCCAATTTATTCATGCGTGTGGGTTGGGTAATTTATTGACTATTTCAGTTTGATAACGGAGAGACACTGTATTCTTGTCTGTAACTCCCCACCTTACCACCTACCCAGCATGGATGGGAGTCGGTATACAGGATTTGCCAGTGAACAGTTAGCCAACATGATTGCCAAGGTAAAACCAAATGTCACACAAGGGGGGGTACCACATTATTTAAGTATTTGCTTTGTGAATTTCTACATTTCATTACCGACTTCATACCTAGTCTGAAATTAACATCTCACACATTTAGTCGTAGCTTGTGAGCACTGTTGCTCTCTAGATACCAAGGTCTTAAATATCCACTGTAAACTTGTGACGGAAGAGTCCAGGTGTCCTTAGGTTTGACAAAGTAGGGACTCTAGAAACTAACATAAATCTCGAGGGGTTGAACATTCGGAGACATATGGGTAGGGTCCTTTGCTTTAAACAAAGTCAATGTTAATAGGGCTTCATCTTAACCTTTTTCCATAAACATATAAACCCGCAGCAGATGACTGTTAAAATCAAGGCAAAAATGTGGAAAATCTACATAATTGAAAATGTCTCTTTTCATTAGTGATGAAATTATTGTAGCAAAAGGAGAAATTGATCATTTAATCAAATAAATGCGCTGTTGCTCAGATTTTTAACTATTTTAATAACATTATTTTTTTTCTTCAACTTACTTCTTTATTTTATTACTCGTTGACATTACAAATATCTCAGATGTTTTTAGCTCACCTATGCACGAAGTGCAAGGTGAGCTATTGTGATCACATTTTGTCCGGCGTCCGTCCGTCGTCCATCGTCAACATTTGAGCTTGTTAACACTCTACGGGCTACATTTTGCATCCAATCTTCATGAAAGTTTATCAGAACGTTCATCTCCATAAAATCTTGGACAAGTTCGAAACTGGGCGATATGAGGTCAAAAACTAGGTCACTAGGTCGAATTGAAGGAAAATCTTGTTAACACTCTGGAGGCCACATTTTCAACTTGAGCATATTGAAACTTTATCAGAATGTTTGTCTTGATGATATGTAGGTCAAGTTCGAACATGGGTCACGTTGGGTCAAAAAGTAGGTCACTAGGTCAAATTGAAGGAAAATCTTGTTAACACTCCAGAGGCCGCAATTTTTGCTTCAGCAGTTTGAAATTTTGTCAAAATGTTTGTCTTAAAAATATCTAGGTCAAGTTCGAATATGGGTTATGCCGGGTCAAAAACTAGGTCACTAGGTCAAATTGAAAGAAAATCTTGTTAACACTTTTGATGCCGCATTTTTTGCTGCAGCAGCTTGAAATTTGGTCAGAATGTTTGTCTTAAATATATCTAGGTCAAGTTCAAATATGGGTCATATTGGGTCAGAAACTAGGTCACCAGGCCAAATTGAGGGAAAATCTTGTTAACTCTGTAGAAGCCGCATGTTTTGCTTCAGCGGCTTGAAATTTGTTCAGAATATTGAGCTGAATGATACCTAGGCCAAGTTCGAATATGGGTCATGTCGGGTCAAAAACTAGGTCACTAGCCCAAATTGAAAGAAAATATTTTTTACACTTTGGATGCCGCATTTTTTGCATCAGCAGCTTGAAATTTTGTCAGAATGTTTGTCTTAAAGATATCTAGTTCAAGTTCAAATATGGGTCATATTGGATCAGAAACTAGGTCACTAGGCCAAATTGAGGGAAAATCTTGTTAACTCTGTAAAAGCTGCATTTTTTGCTTCAGCAATTTGAAATTTGGTCAGAATGTTTGTATAAATGATATCTAGGCCAAGTTCGGATATGGGTCATGCCGGGTTAAAAACTAGGTCACTAGACCAAATTGAAGGGTAATCATGTTAACACTCTGGATACTGCATTTTTAATTTCAGCATGATAAAACTTTATCAGAATGTTTTTCTTGATGATATGTAGGCCAAGTTTGAATATGGGTCATGCTGGATCAAAAACTAGGTCACTAGATCAAATTGAAGGAAAATCTTGTGAACACTTTGGATGCCGCATTGTTTGCTTCAGCAAGTTGAAATTTGGTCAGAATGTTTGCCTGAATTATATCTAGGTCAAGTTCAAATATGGGTCATATTGGATCAGAAACTAGGTCAATAAAGGAAAATATTGTTCAAACTCCGGAGGCCGCATTTTTACTTTGAGCAAGTTGAAACTTAGTCAGAATGTTGTCTTGATGATATCTAGTCCATGTTGGAATATGGGTCATATCAGGTAAAAAATATAGATCACTAGGCCAAATGAAGGAAAGTATTGTTAACACTGTGGAGGTTGCATTCAGAATAATTGTCTTGATGTGTTTTGCATTGCAGTACATTGTATAATTAAGGTGAGCGATCCAGGGCCATCATGGCCCTCTTGTTTATTTTATCTTGAGAAGTCAAAAGTGTAATTATTTTGCATGAGGAAAATGGAGAAAATGCTCGATTTAAACAATATTTTATTTTGATACATTGGTCAAAGGACGGGCAGTATTTTGGGAACATCTGTGACTTGCGTCATCCACATGTTGTCCACTCTCAAACAGTTTTCTTCCGATCATCACCAAACTTGTTGAACACTTTTTTGTGCATAATGTCAGGGCCTTAAGCACTTTTGGATTATGGCCCTTGAATTATCCAAAATTTGCCAAGTTAGCCTTGTTCTCTTTTTCGAACAATTTCACCAAACTTTGTGAACATATTTATAAATGTTTATGGGTGAAAGGAGACTTTACTCATTTTAGGCGTATTTTCTGAAGAGAGAGGGTGAAGGTGATGTGTAAAAGTTGTCTTCTGCAGAGTTGTCCAAACTTATCTGTATTAGATGAAATGCTAAATATTTATATGATAAATGATAAATTTTCTTTTACAGAGAGGGATAAATCTGTCCATCATTTCACCAAGAAAAATACCTGTACTACAGAAACTCTATGAAGAGGTAAGAGCATTTGCTTGTCTGTCTATAGTAGTGAGGTAGATTCTTAGTCCTTTGGTCGAGCCCCAGTAGCTCAGTTGGTAGCTACGTGGGCTGTCAATCCGGGGGTTGTGAGTTCAAATCCCAGCTCTGCCAACATTCTTTCCGATGTTTGACAAAAGTCACTGTGACATGCGTCATTCATCTTTCACCAATTGGCTAACATTCTATGTGGAAAAGCAGCCAGTTGCTTGGAAGGTATGTTGTGTTGAGAACTGGTATGAGAAATCAAGGAAACGCATGAGTAGGTGTACTGGCCGCCGTGATATGACTAACAAATAGTTGAAAACAGCGTTAAACCCATCAATAAATCAATCTTAATCCTTGGGGAGTGATTTTTATGTTGCATGCTCTCCTGCCTTGGTAGGATGACACACAGGTATCATTTCTTCTTTTTCTGTCTGTCCATCTATCTTTTTCTGACTAATTGGCAGTTAACACATGGGTTTCTTCAAAGAATCTTGTATTTATGCATTGTGTATGTATTATACTTTAGTTTAATACACACAAAAGTTACAATCAACAGTAAGAAATGAACTAGTTAAAACAGTGTTTTCATATATTATGTTTGTAATTATTTAAATTAGAATAGCCTATTGACGCTTTAACCCTTCCTCATATAGACACTTTCTGACGCCTCTGCAGCAGACAGCTTTTTAAAAACATAGCAACAAAAGAAAAAATTGCTCTAAACGAGCAATTTCTCCTTTTGTCACCATGTTTTTTAACTCTTTTTTAATTATTAATATTTCATGTATTTCCAAAGTTTTACCATGATGATTTCAAAGTCGTCTGCTGCAGATTTGTTGTATGTGGAAAAAGCTTAAAACTCATTTCCAGTGCAGTGAGGGATCATGGTGATCATGACCTACACTTTTTGTACTAATAGTTCTTTCCTGTAGCCCCTCTTATATCTTTTAGTCGACCACATCTGAATGTCCAGCCCAAACCAAAGACTATTCCATTGAAATACAGCACCAAGTTTTACTGCATGGCTACCAGCTACAAGGTATGCTGGTGTTCATAGAGTGGCAAGTGTGAGCCATTCTGGTCACCTCTTTATTTACCCTTTCCCACTTGCAGACGCATTTGCAGCATACGGCTTTTGAAAACATTGTGGCCAAAGGTTGAATTGCTCATGTTTCTACTTTGGCCACAATGTTTTCAACTCTATTTGATAGTCAAACTCTCATTTATTGAGATTTTTCATGTTTTTGTCATTAAGTTTTGAAAGTCGTCTGCTGCAGATTTTTTGTATGGGGGAAAGGGTTAAACCTTTACCACAAATCTGCAGCAGACACTTTTGAAATCATCTCTATAAAATTTAACTATTGAAAAGAGTTGAAAACATTGGGGCAAAAAGATATGTATGCTCATTATGAGCCATTTCTTTCTCCTTTTGCATTAATGTTTTCACAATTCTCTGCTGCAATGACTTGAAAAGGCGACTGTATGTTGGAAAATGAACGTATATTGCTTTGTTTTGTTTGTTTGTGTGAGTGTGTGTTTGTCACATTTTCATGAAACATACAATAATATCATACTAGGCCCTTGTAACTGTATATCGGTTTATAGTGGAATTAATATAACAAAGAACCATATTGTTTTATTTAGATAAATATTTTTAGTTCTTCCGTTTTTAGCTCACCTGAGCATAAAGTGCAGGGTGAGCTATCTTGAGCACTCACCGCCTGGTGTTGACGTCTGCCTGTCTGATTACGTTTTCCTACAAGCAACTTCTTTTCCTAAACCAAGGGACCAATTTCAAATAATTCTGCATGAATGTTCCTTCGGTAGTTCTCTTTAAAAGTTGTAAAAGAATTTATTTCCATGTAGAACTTTGGTTGCTGCAGCAT
Organism: Serripes groenlandicus; assembly: GCA_031761405.1. Classification (NCBI taxonomy): domain Eukaryota; kingdom Metazoa; phylum Mollusca; class Bivalvia; order Cardiida; family Cardiidae; genus Serripes; species Serripes groenlandicus. Next base: position 172,302 of record JASEVX010000125.1, on the reverse strand, counting down.
CAGAAAGAGAGAAAAGACCAAAAGTACTGGCCTGATTTGAAAATAATTATTTGGGTCCCATTACCTATTTTTTTTTTTTTTTCTTATCCTTTGAATAATATTGCCCCCTGGGGGCTGAGCTTGTACAAGAGCACCAATCCGATTAGAAAGTAATTTGGCGCAAAATCTTCCAAGTTTGTTGAAATTATTCTGATCTGTTGAAAAACATGGCTGCCAAGGGACTGTTTTTACTGTAATGTATGTAAAATTAAAAGGTTGATAAATCTCCTTTACTAAAAGTATATGCTGGGTTTTAAAGTTATTTGGCACAAATGTTCTTTTGGTGACCATCTACAAAGATTGTTTAAATTATTCAGATCTGTTGATAAACATGACCACCAGTGGGCAGGGCTCATTTTGCTTTTATGTACGGAGATTAAAACTTTGACAACTTTTGCTCTTTTCAATATAAAACTTATGAAATACCATTGAAAATGGCATTATACTCTAATCAATCAACTAATAGATAAAATAATCTGTAAATTGTAATCCTAAGTCATCGTTGAAATAGTTTTCATTGTTTGGAAATTGTGACCTCCTTATTGTGACACTCCAATAAAATGAATGAAAGTTTTGTTCGATTTGGATGTTGCCTATCAACTTTTTGCTATTTCATGTCTTTTTTTTGTTTTCAGAAAGAGCCCATTCTCCTGTAAATGAGGAATGTAAGTATTTCATAAAATGAGTTATTTCATAAACATGGGCTCGTGCCCCATCTAATACTTATCCTGTATGTAGGAAAGGGGTAATGGATGTGTCTTACTGTAAAAAGGGCAAACCAAGGTGCAACAGAAAGTTTAAAATGGTCTCCTTTTCTGAAACTGCTTATCTGATTTCAAAATGATTTTTGCAGAAATGTTACTCGGCCAAAGTACCAGAGTGAATGGATGTCTGCAGCTGACGACTTTGAACATTTTTTGTCAAAAAATTGAAAATCTCTATAATTGAATGGATAACCTATGACTAAAAGTGAAAAACATTGTGGCAAAATAAGAAATTGAGCAATTTCTTCTTTTGTCACTATGTTTTCTAAAAGCCGTCTGCTGCAGAGGCTTCAGAAATGAGAGAAAGGGTTAAATTGAATGTTTAATTTTTGTCTCGCTGCGACGAAGTTGCGAAAGCGGGACTAAGGTGTTGCTTTTCTGTCGACGGCGTCAACTATTTGCGTTAAGCTCAAAGTTACATTTTTTTTTTAACTTTTCTGAATAAGTACTGGTACTAGGGGTTTCATATTTGGAATATAGTTACATCTAATACCCTTCTGCACATTGTACGCTGAAGATGCTGAGTGTGACCTTTTTTTGGGTAAACACTTGATTTTTTGGTGGATTTTGAGAATTGGACATAGCTTCTTCATATTTTGTTGGATTAATTTCAAATTGTGAACACACATTTCATAAATAAAGTACTTCAACATATCAAACAGGTTTTCGGCGTAAAATGTTTGTGTTTTGTTATTTTTTTTTAATTTCTTGTAATTTTGAACTTTGCACATTTTTATTTTTTTATTTTTTTTAATTCATGTATTTTTGAATTTTGTGTTAAGCTCATTTTTTTATTTTTTAATTCTTGAATTTTTGAATTTCTTGTTTAAAAGCAATTGTGTTTAGCTCAATGTTAAACTTTTGTTATTAGCTCTACTGGCCAAAGGCCAGAAGAGCTTATGCCGTGGTGTGGTGTCCGTGCGTCCGTCTGTAAACAATTGCTTGTGAACACGATACAGTCTTCAGTTTTGATTGTATCTCAATCAAACTTATACAGTAGTTAGATATTCATAAGAGCTCGGTTCCTTTCGCGAACCAGCCAGAACCGCCCATGCAAGACTGGATTATGGCCCTTGGAATTGTCAAAATTGCTGTAATAGAGCTTGTGAACACAATAGAGGCTCATTTACTATCTGATCTTCACCAAACTTACACAGTAGTTAGGTATCCATGAGAGCTTGGTTCCTTTTGCAAACCAGCCAGATCTGGCCATGCAAGACTGGATTATGGCCCTTGAAATTGTCAGAATTGCTATAATAGAGCTTGTGAACGCGATAATTCTTCAATTTTGATTATATCTCAATCAAACTTATACAGTACTTAGATATCCATGAGAGCTTAGTTCCTTTTGCAAACCAGCAAAATCCGCCTATGCAACACTGGATGAAATTGTCAAAATTGCTATAATTCAGCTTGTGAACACAATAGAGACTCAATTTACTAACTAATCTTCACCAAACTCAGATAGTAGTTAGATATTCATAAGAGCTCGGTTCCTTTCGCAAACCAGCCAGACCCGCCCATGCAAGACTGGATTATGGCCCTTGGAATTGTCAAAATTGCTGTAATAGAGCTTGTGAACACAATAGAGGCTCCATTTACTATTTGATCTTCACCAAACTTACACAGTAGTTAGGTATCCATGAGAGCTTGGTTCCTTTTGCAAACCAGCCAGATCTGGCCATGCAAGACTGGATTATGGCCCTTGAAATTGTCAGAATTGCTATAATAGAGCTTGTGAACGCGATAAGTCTTCAATTTTGATTATATCTCAATCAAACTTATACAGTACTTAGATATCCATGAGACCTCAGTTCCTTTCGCAAACCAGCAAAATCCGCCTATGCAACACTGGATGAAATTGTCAAAATTGCTATAATTCAGCTTGTGAACACAATAGAGACTCAATTTACTAACTAATCTTCACCAAACTCAGATAGTAGTTAGATATTCATAAGAGCTCGGTTCCTTTCGCAAACCAGCCAGATCCGCCAATTCAAGACTGGATTATGGCCCTTGGAATTGTCAAAATTGCTGTAATAGAGCTTGTGAACACAATAGAGGCTCCATTTACTATCTGATCTTCACCAAACTTACACAGTAGTTGAATATTGATGAGAGCTCGGTTCCTTTCGCAAACCAGCTATCCGATCTACAGCATACATACATGCTCTGGATTGAAAATGACCAAAGAACCATACCAGTAGAGCATAGGCCCTCATGGACCTCTTGTTTTTTATGCCCCCGGAATCTCCGATTCGGTGGGCATATAGTTTTTGGCCTGTCTGTTGGTTGGTTGGTCTGTTGGTCTGTCTGTCTGTCTGCACAAAAAAAACTTTAACCTTGACCACTACTTTTGAACCATAACAGGTACGGCTACCATATTTCACATGTGTATTCCTTGTGACATGACCTTTCTGTCAGTACCAAAATTTTAGACCTTGCGACCTTGACCTTTGACCTAGAGGTTGCCATTCTCGAAAAAAACTTTAACCTTGGCCATTACTTTTGAACCATAACAGATACGGCTACCATATTTCACATGTGTATTCCTTGTGACATGACCTTTCTGTCAGTACCAACATTTTTGACCTTGCGACCTTGACCTTTGACCTAGATGTTGCCATACTAAAAAAAAACTTTAACCTTGGCCATTTCTTTTGAACCATAACAGGTACAGCTACCATATTTCACATGTGTATTCCTTGTGACATGACCTTTCTGTCAGTACCAACATTTTTGACCTTGCGACCTTGACCTTTGACCTAGATGTTGCCATTCTCGAAAAAAACTTTAACCTTGGCCATTACTTTTGAACCATAACAGATACGGCTACCATATTTCACATGTGTATTCCTTGTGACAGGACCTTTCTGTCAGTACCAACATTTTTGACCTTGCGACCTTGACCTAGATGTTGCCATTCTCATTTTTTTTTTTAACCTTCCCTTTTGAACAATAACAGGTAATGCTACCATATTTCACATGTGTATACCTTGCGACCTTGACCTTTGACCTAGATGTTGCCATTGGGGGGCATCAGTGTTTCACAAACACATCTTGTTTCTTTTTGTCTTTTACACTTGCATTGATAGTCAAAGCAGGGGACAGCATACATTTAATTACATGTAATCCTTGTTTTTCTTTTGAATAGTGAGTAGATCGCCCGCACCACAAATGTTAACCGAAACGGGCCAGTTCAAGGTACCAACCACTGCTCCGTCTATGATCATCGCCCAACAGCCTTCCCCACAGCCACCCCAACAGACTCATCCGTCTGCACAAATGGGTCAACATCCAAACATGACAGGTATGTAGAAGACAAGTGGTGCAGTGTCAACCTCACAAATCAAAGGTCCCAGACCTGAGCACTATTCCCTGATAAGCGGATTTTGCCTTTGGATTTGTCCACACAAACAGCACAAGAACTAATACGGTCTCCAGGAAGCAAACATCAAGCTTGATTAATATAACCCTTTCCCTCATACAACAATTCTGCAGCAGACGACTTTGAACGTATTTTTTTCAAAACATAGAAAATCTCCATAATTGAATGGATAACCTATGACAAAAAGTGGAAAACATTGTGGCAAAAGGAGAAATTGCACGTTTTGTGCAATTTCTTCTTTTGTCACTATGTTTTCAAAAAGCCGTCTGCTGCAGAGGCGTCAGAAAGCGTCTATATGAGGGAAAGGGATAAGCTGAAAACTTGTTTCACAATCAATGTAAAGTAAAGAAGTTTACCATTTTCAACATACGGACGCTTTCTGAAACCTGCACAACTGGTGACTTTTGAAAACATTGTGACAAAAGGAGAGATTGCTCAAAATGAGCATTTCTTCTTTTTTCTCAATATTTTCAGCTTTTTAGCTCACCAGGTAAGTTTGTGATCGCCTTTTGTCCGTCGTCCGTCGTCAACATTTGCTTTTTAATTAACACCCTAGAGGCAACATTTTGCATCCAATCTTCATGAAAGTTTATCAGAACATATATCTCCATCAAATCTAGGCCAGGTTCGAAACTAGGTCGTGTCGGGTCAAAAACTAGGTCACATGGCCAAATTTAATGAAAATCTTGTTAACATTCTGGAAGCCGAATTTTTGGCTTGAGCATGTTAAAACTTTGTCAGAATGCTTGTCTTAGTAATATCTAGGCCAAGTTATAGGTCATTTCGGATCAAAAACTAGGTCACTAGGCCAACTTAAAGGAAAATCTTGTTAACACTCTGGAAGCCACATTTTAAACTTGAGCATATTGAAACTTTGTCAGAAAGTTTGTCTTGATGATATCTAGGCCAAGTTCGAATATGGGTCATGTCGGGTCAAAAACTAGGTCACAAGGCCAAATTTAAGGAAAATCTTGTTATCACTCTAGAAGCCACATTTCTGGCTTGAGCATGTTGAAACTTTGTCAGAATATTTGTCTAAGTGATATCAAGGCCAAGTTTAAATATGTATCATGTCCGGTCAAAAGCTAGGTCACTAGGCCAAATTTAAGGAAAATGTTGTTTAACACTCTTGAAGCCGCTTTTTAAACTTGAGTATGTTGAAACTTTATCAGAAAGTTGTCCTGATGATATCTAGGCCAAGTTTGAATATAGGTCATGTCCTGTCAAAAACTAGGTCACTAGGCCAAATTTAAGGGCAATCTTGTTAACACTCTGGAAGCCACATGTTTGGCTTGAGCATCTTGAAACATTGTCAGAATATTGGTCTTAGTGATATCTAGGCCAAGCTCGAATATAGGTCATGTCGGGTCAAAAACTAGGTCACTAGGCCGAATTGAAGGAAAATCTTGTTAACACTGTGGAAGTCGCATTTTAAACTTGAACAAGTTGAAACTTTGTCAGAATGTGTGTCTTGATGATATCTAGTTTACTTCAGCAGCTTAAAATTTGGTCAGAATGTTTTTCTGAATTGTATCTAGGTCGAGTTCAAATATGGGTCATTTTGAGTCCGATACTACGTCACTAGGCCAAATTGAAGGGAAATCTTGTTTTAACTCTGGATGCTGCATTTTTAATTTGAGCATGTTGAAACTTTATCAGAATGTTTGTATTGATGATATATAGGCCAAGTTCGAATATTGGTCATGTCTGTTAAAAAGTAGGTCACTCGGCCAAATTGAAAAACAATCTTGTTAATACTTTGGAAGCTGCATTTTTGGCGTGAGCATGTTGAAACTTTGTCAGAATATTTGTCTTCATGATATCTAGGCTAAGTTTGAATATGGGTCAGGTCAGGTCAAAAACTAGGTCACTAGGCCAAATTGAAAAATAATCTTGGTAACACTATAGAGATTGCATTTTTGACTTGATCAGCTTGAAATTTTGTCAGAAAGTTTGTCTTGATGATATTGCCATTGGCACTGAAAGAGTTAAGTCTTAAATAGCCCCTTCTCAGGTGAGCGATCCAGGGCCTCATGGCCCTCTTGTTAGATAATCTGAGCCAAACGCTCAAGGTGATCACTCTTCGTCTATTGTTAAATTTTAGCTTTAAACATTGCCTCCAAAACCAATTTCAACCAAACTTTGCAGGAATATTCACTTGATGGTCTTCTTTCAAAATTGTTCACAGATTTATATTCTGTGGATAACTTTGGTTGCTGTGGCATCAAAAAGGGGAGAAATTGCCTAATCTTTAAATATCTTCTTCCCCCTAATATATTTGGTAGAAATGTTTCTAAGTATCCCTCTATATAAGTTGTTCAAGCCATATTGATTGGTTGAAAAACATGGTGGTATGGTAGCATCAGAAAAGGTGCAAAATGACAAACATTCCTATGAAAGTGTATTTCTGATTTCAAAATATTTGCATAGAAATGTTTCTTAAGTGACCATCTACAGCATTCGTTGATGCCGTATTGATTGGTTGAAAGAAAAAACAACCAGACGGCATCAGAAAAGCGGTAAAATTTAATTTTAGCTTCAAATGACATCCCCTCCTTATCCACTAGACCAATTTCAATCAAACTTCACAGGAATGTTCCTTTGGTTATCCTCTTTCAAAAATAAAATCAAAGATTTAAATTTTATATAATTGCTGCAGAATCAGAAAGACAAAAGAAGGACAAACTTTAAAATTCTTCTCCTTTGAATCCACTTGTCTGATTCCCAGATTATTTGGTAGAAATGTTCCTACAAAATATGTTCAAGTCATTTGTTTGGCTGAAAATGATGGCCCAGTGGCATAAGAACAGGTGCAAAATGGCAAAACATTATTTCATTTTGTTAGCTCCACTGGCTGAAAGCCAGGTGAGCTTATGTCATGGCGAATTGTCCGTCGTGCGTGCGTGCGTGCGTTAACTTTTTCCTTTAAACGACTTCTTCTCCCTAACCACTTGGCCAATTTGGTTGAAACTTCATGGGAAGCATCCTCTCAATGTCCTCTCTTAAATTCCTTCAATATTTTTTGATCCATCCATAATTCTGGTTTCCATGGCAACCGAAAGAAAAAAATAGTGAAAACTTAAAAAATCTTCTTCTCCAAAAGTGTCAGGCCGATTTTCAAATAATTTTGTAGAAATGTTCCTTGGGTGACCCTTTATTAGATTCCTTCAAGAAATGTTGATTGGGCGAAAAACATGGCCGCCAGGGGGCGGGGCTATTTTGCCTTATATAGCTATAGTGAAAACTTGAAAAATCTTCTTCTCCAAAAGTGTTCAGCCGATTTTCAAATAATTTTGTAGAAATGTTCCATGGGTGACCCTCTATCAGATTCCTTCAAGCCATGTTGATTGGTAAAAAAACATGGCCGTCACAGGGCGGGGCTATTTTGCCTATATGGCTAAAGAGAAAACTTAAAAAATCTTCCCCTCCAAAAGTGTCAGGCCGATTTTCAAATAATCTTGTAGAAATGTTCCTTGGGTGACCCTTTATTAGATTCCTTCAAGAATGTTGATTGGGCGAAAAACATGGCCGCCAGGGGGCGGGGCTATTTTGCCTTATATAGCTATAGTGAAAACTTAAAACATCTTCTTCTCCGAAAGTGTTCAGCCGATTTTCAAATAATTTTGTAGAAATGTTCATTGGGTGACCCTCTATCAGATTCCTTCAAGCCATGTTGATTAGTCGAAAAACATGGCCGCCAGAGGGCAGGGCTATTTTGACTTATATGACCATAGTGAAAACTTAAAAAATCTTCTCCTCCAAAAGTGTCAGGCCGATTTTCAAATAATTTTGCAGAAACATTCCTTGGGTGACACTCTACAAGATACCCTTTAAGCCATGGTGGTTGGTAAAAAAAAATAGCTACCACGGGGCAGGGCTGTTTGGAAATTTTATTTTTGCCTTATGGCCGTGGAGCGATACTGGCCCTCTTGGGCCTCTTGTTAAAAAGTTCTTGTCTGATTTCAAGATAATTTAGCAGAAATTTTCCTGTAGTGACCCTTTACATATTTGTTCAGGCCATATTGATTTCATTTAAAAAGATAGCTGCCCTGCAGCATCAGAAAAGGGGTAAAAAAACCTGTTAGGTTTAAAAACATCTTCCTCCATAAACCATTGGACCGAAATCAACCAACCTTCACTGGAATGTTCCTTTGGTGGTCTTCTTTAAAATTGTGCAAAGATTTAAATGCGTTATTTCAAATGTCCTTTATAGATAAACTGTTTCATTTACAGTATCCACTCCTTGCAGTTTCAAGACTTTAAAAATGGGTTTAATGGCTGCCCTCTGTGTTGCTCAGGGTTGCGGGGTTAACATTATGACTGACTGGCTGGTTCTAGGAATAATGGACCATTAGTACTGGTAACTTACCCAGGAAACAGTTTCATATACATGTATCTGAAAAAATCTTGAAAGCAGCATGAAAACGCCAAACAATCCACCTCACAGTTTCATTCCAACTATGTATCAAATTTTCACTGATATTAGTAGTTACATATTTGCTACTATACTATCATTCAGGTGATCGATTTAGGGCCAATTTTGCCCTTTTGTTTAGGTAAATTTACCTACGTTTCTGTTAAAGGGATATTTTCAAAGTTGTCTGCTGCATATTTGTTGTGTGAAGGATTCAAAATGCAACTTGTTAATTGCCTCTGTAGCAAGTGATTTGATTATTTAAACAAGTTTTCCTCATTTATGTTTATGATAATTAGATACTGCAGATGCATTTCTTTTCAGCCGCCCAGAAACTACAGATGGCAAAATTACAACAACAACATCAGCAACAACAGCAACAACAGCAACAACAGCAGCAACAACAACAACAGCAACAACAACAAGTGCAACAACAGCAAGTGCAACAACAGCAAGTGCAACAACAGCAACAGCAAACACTTGTCAGGAGTCAGCAACAGTTACAAGATCAACAACGCTTGCTACAGCATCAACAACAAATAGCTGCCAACAAAGGGGGGAATATTCCTCCCAACATACAGCAGGGGAACGTTAATTCCATGAGCAGGCCTCAGAATCCACAGTCACAAGGATTTTATAATACATCAGCCACGGTAAGTCTACAGAGCCCTAGATAATGGGGCCTTTGTCTTGCTCAAAAAATCCTTATTGAACACTTTAACCATATGTTATCCCTTTTCTTCATACAACAATTCTGCAGCAGACGACTGAAAATATTTTGTCAAAAAATAGAAAATCTCTATAATTGAACGGATAACCTATGGCAAAAAGTGGAAAACATTGTTGCAATTTCTTCTTTTGACACTAGTATGTTTTCATAAAACTGTCTGCTGCAGAGGTGTCAGAAAGTATCTTAATGAGGGAAAGGGCTATGGTAATTCAAAAGAGTCGTCACGATGAGTACATAATAATATCATAGTGTTTGGTTTGAATATAAAAAAGATGTGGTCCAATGCTGAAACTTTTTCCCACAACATATCGAGGGCTTGGTGTGAAACGGTTGTAACTAAAATTGGTATTTTTTTACCAAGGTTAATCACCTCACCATAAAGTCTTTAGAAGCGTTAAATCATTTTTTCTTGGTAAACAATGGAAATTTAGGTGCCATTGCTCGTTCTGAGCAATGGCACCTAAATTTGCATTGTTTACAAAAGGGTCGAAATTGCCCCTAAACCAGGGTTTTCAAAATAGGTTTTAAGTTACAACTGTTTCACGCCAAGCCCTCGATATATGGTCGTTTTACTAATAAGATTGAAACCATTGCGATTTTTAACCCTTTCCTAGGTGCAGACACAGAAATTGTGCTACTTTGTGAATTTGGAACACAAATAAGGATGGTATTTAGCTTAGAATGGTAAATACGGACCATTGTTTGATATGTTTTTCAGAATGAATTCTCAATTGGAAACAAGAACCCCCTAAGTGGGCCTGTAAGAATGCCTCTGACCACAAGGCCAAGTAATCCACAGGATACCATGGCCATGTCAACAATGTCCAACATGCAGGGAACAAATAGCATGCAAGTCGGGATCCAGTCAAAACCGGGAATGATGGGTAATCCAATGAGCCAATCAGGACAAAATGTGATGAACCCTGGGATGCAAGGCACTGCCAATGTCAGTATAGGCGGTCCAAACACAAGTATGGGTGTTGCCAGTTCTGGTATGGGTGGGGTCAACTCTGGTATGGGCGGTATGAATACAACCATGGCTTCACAGGGCGGGCCTAACGTGAATGCATCCATGATGAGTCAGAGTATGACAAGTGCACCAAATACAATGGTTTGTAGTTAGTTATTCTTAGCCTTTGATTCTTATTTTAATAGTTCATAATGAAACAAGTTATAATTAGGGCTGTTCCAGGGGATCTGAAGAGATTAGCTTGGGTCACTTAACCCTTTCCTTCATATAGACGCTTTCTGACGCCTGCAGCAGACAGTTTTTTGAAAACATAGTTACAAAAGAAAGAAATGGCTCAAAACGAGCAATTTCTCTTTTTGACACAATCTTTTTGACTTTTAGTCATAGGTTATACATTCAATTATAGAGATTTTCCATTTTTGACAAAATATGTTCAAAGTAGTCTGCTGCAGAATTGTTGTATGAGGGAAAGGGTTAACCTTGCTTAACATAGAATCTAGAGGCAATATTTTTCATCCAATCTTAATGAAATTTATCAGAACATTTGTCTCCATCAAATCTCAGTCAAATTCAGATCTTGGTCATGGGGGGTAGGTCCCTAGGTCAAATTTTAGAAATAACCTTGTGAACACTAGAAGTCAATTTTTTTATCCAGTCTTCGTGAAAATTAATTAGAACATTTGTCTCCATCAATTCTAGAGGCCACATTCTTCATCCAATCTTTTTGACAAATCATCAGAACTTTTGTCTCCATCAAATCTCAGTCTAGTTCGAAACTTGGTGATGGAGGTAAAAAACTAGGTCGCTAGGTCAAATTTGCTAGTAACTTTATTTACAACGTAGAGGCCACATTTTTCTTCCGGTCTATATGAAAATTCACCAGATTTTTATATATCATAGCCTTGAGATTTTATTTTCATATTGAAACCATTTATTTTTTCCAAGAAGGACGAGACACCCTCAGCCTGAGGTGTTTTGTTTTATTAATTTTTTGAATTTCAATTATTTTTTAATCATCATTTCATCTAACCATGTGTTTCCTGACTCTATCACGCCAGTTATCAACACAACCTTTTTACCAGACATGTGACTTCCTTCTCAAATAGACAATGTTTACTTTAGCCCATTGGTTGAAACTGAATGATGCCAGTCACAATGACTTCATGTAAATCATCAGGAAGTCTCAATGACTGAATGGGTGTTCCAATCAATTCATAACCCCTTGATGATATCCTCTGTCTTAACATGATGAGCTTTCCATGTTTGATCTTTTGTGAATTAACTTTGACAGGGCATGGACAGTGTGAACCCTACAAGCATGGGACAGAATCCCATGCAATCAGGTATGGGTGGAGTCCAGCAAGGGATGGGCGGGCCCCAACAAGGACAGCCAGTCATTGCTAATCCGGACCAACCTGGACCTAACCAGTTACAGAACAGGAACATTATCTGGAGAGGTATCATAGTCATTTTGAATTATCAATGTTTTGTTTGAATTCAGCTGATTTATTTTGAAAATAATCAGGGAATAAGAGAAACAACTCACTGAAGGCATCTCCTTTGTTTTTAGCTCACCTGTCACGTAGTGACAAGGTGAGCTTTTGTGAGCGTCCGTCGTCTGTCCACAATTGCTTGTGAACATGATAAAGTCTTCATTTATTATCCGATGTTTACCAAACTTATTCAGTAGCTAGATATCAATGAGAGCTCAGTTCCTTTCGAAAACTAGCCAGATCCGTCCATGCATGTCGGGATTATGGCCCTTTATAAATTGGCAAAATTGCTATAATTGACCGTGTGAACAAGTTAGTCATCATTTATTATCCGATGTTTACCAAACTTATTAAGTAGCTAGTTAACCATGAGAGCTTGGATCCTTTCGCAAACTAGCCAGATCTGTCTATGCATGACAGGATTATAGTCCGCCGTACGTTGTCTGTCGACAATTTCTTGTTCAGTAGCTAGTTATACATGAGAGCTTGGTTCCTTTCAAAACCAGCCAGATCCGTCCATGCATGACAGGATTATGGTCCGTCGTACGTCGTCTGTAGACAATGTTTTGTTATTATCCGATGTTTACCAAACTTATTCAGTAGCTAGATATCCATGAGAGCTTGGTTCCTTTCGAAAACCAGATCCGTTTGTTTTGTATTTGCTTGTTGAAGATAGACTAGTAATAAGAACAATTGAACATTGTTCTTAATATTGTAAGCATTGTGAAATACTTTAAGGAGATGACAGCAATGTTTACATTTGTCATGTGTCAAACATATACACAATTGGAGAAAGTGCATGTAAATGGCCCGGTTATCTCAGTCGCTAGAGTATTCACCTTTAAAGCGAGAGGTCCTGGTTCGAGCCCCAGACTTGCTGCATGTTTTTCTCTCCTTGTGACATTAGCACCTAACATAGGGGGATTGTGACAGCACTGCTTGGTCAGCATTACGACGCTTGCAGTATATTTCAACATCCTTGGCATTGGTGTTCCGAAATAATACATATAGATCTTGAATGCAATTTAATACATTTTTCTTTCAGGTCAGTTAGAATGGCAGGATAAAAAAGCCGTCCCACCAGCACCAAGTGCCAGAATTACTCGTAGTTTAGGATGTATTGTCTCAATATCTATGACAGACCCAGACATGTAAGTGGAGTTGTTTTGTCACCTGAATAGAGTTGAAAACATTGTGGGAAATGGAGAAAATGCAGATGTGTTACTTTATCTCTAAATGTGCAAAAGAGTTTGTGTGTTATCAAATTGCTTGCAAAGATTATTTATGTTGGCAGCATAAAATTATTCCAATTTTTAGCTCTACTGGCTGAAAGCATGGTGAATTGTACGACGTGTGTGTGCGTGCATCAACATTTTGCTTCAATCAAATTCTCCTCTTATGTGGAAAATTGTTACAGCTCTTTTTAGCTCTACTGGCCAAAGGCCAGAAGGGCTTATGTCGTGACGATTTGTCCTTCGTGCGTGCGTGCGTGCATGCGTGCATGCGTCCGTAAACAATTTCTTGTTAACACGATACAGTCTTCACTTTTGATTGTATCTCAACCAAACTTATACAGTAGTTAGATATCCATGAGAGCTCGGTTCCTTTCGAAAACCAGCCAGATCCGCCCATGCATGACTGGATTATGGCCCTTGAAATGGTCAAAATTGCTATAAAAGAGCTTGTTAACACGATACAGCCTTCACTTTTGATTGTATCTCAACCAAACTTATACAGTAGTTAGATATCCATGAGAGCTCGGTTCCTTTCGAAAACCAGTCACAGATCTGCCCATGCATGACTGGATTATGGCCCTTGAAATGGTCAAAATTGCTATAAAAGAGCTTGTTAACACGATACAGTCTTCACTTTTGATTGTATCTCAACCAAACTTATACAGTAGTTAGATATCCATGAGAGCTCGGTTCCTTTCGAAAACCAGCCAGATCTGCCCATGCATGACTGGATTATGGCCCTTGAAATGGTCAAAATTGCTATAATACAGCTTGTTAACACGATACAGTCTTTATTTTTTATTGTATCTCAACCAAACTTATACAGTAGTTAGATATCCATGAGAGCTTGATTCCTTTCGAAAACAAGCCAGATCCACCCCATGCATGACTGAATTATGGCCCTTGAAATTTTCAAAATTGCTATAATAGGGCTTGTTAACATGATACAGTCCTTATTTTTGATTGTATCTCAATCAAACTTATACAGTAGTTAGATATCCATGAGAGTTTGGTTCATTTCTAAAAAATGGCCAGATCTACCCATGCATGGCTGGATTATGGCCCTTGAAATTGTCAAAATTGCTATAATACAGCTTGTGAACACAATAGAGCTTCCATTTACTATCTGATCTTCACCAAACTTAGATGGTATTTGAATATTGATGACATATTGGTTCCTTTTGAAACAAGCCAGATCAATGCCAGTAGAGCATAGGCCCTCATGGGCCTCTTATTCTGATCACTTTTTGTCCGTCGTCCGCCGTCTGTCCGGCGTTAACTTTTAGCTTTAAACATCATCTCCTCCCAAACTCCAAGGACAATTTCCGTTGAAACATCACAGGACTGTCCTCTGGTTGGCCTCTTTCAAAGTTGTTCAAAGATTTAAATTCCATTGAGAACTTTGGTTGCTGCGGCATCAGAAAGGGGGCAAAAGGTCCAAACTTTAAAAATCTTCTCCTCCGAATCTGCCTGTCAGATTCAAATATAATTTGGTAGAAATGTTCATTGGGTGACCCTCTATAAAAATTGTTCAAGCCATACTGATTGGTCGAAAAACATGGCAGTCAGGCGGCATCAAAAAAGGGGCAAAATGACAAAATTTGAAAATTCCATTTTTATGCAAATGCTTGTCTGATTTTAAGAAAATATAATACGAATCTTACTGTAATGATCCTCTATTTAATTTGTTTAAGCCGTTTTGATTGGTTACACAATCATAGCAACCAGGCGTCATCACAAAAGGGGTAAATTGAACTTTTAGCTACAAATGACAACCATCTCCTACCATTCCAATAGACCAATTACCACAAAACATCACAGGAATGTTCCTTTGGTGGTCCTCTTTCAAAATTGTTCAAAGATTAAAATTCCAATGAGAACTTTGGTTGCTGCGGCATCAGAAAGTGAGAAAAATACCCAAATTTTAAAATCCTTTTCCTCCATAATCTACTTGTGCGATTGCAAGATAATTTAGTAGAAATGTTTCTTAAGTGACCCTCTAAATAAACTGTTGAAGCCATATTGATTTCGTTGAAAAACAGGGCAGCAAGGCGGCATCAGGAAAGGTGCAAAATGACAAAAACTTTATAATTCCATTCTTATTAAAGTTCTTGTTAGATTTCAAGATATAAATGGTCTTTACTGATAAGCTGTTTCTTGAGAAGTGTCCACTCCTTTCAGTTTCATTTGCACTCCTTGATAAAATTTTCCAGATATTTGCAGTTAAATATTTGCTACTAATTTACTATCAATTAGGTGATCGATTTAGGGCCATCTTGGCCCTCTTGTTTTGAAATATCTTGCTTATCACTTTACCTTTCCCTCATACGACAATTCTGCAGCAGACGACTTTGAACATATTTTGTCAAAAAATAGAAAATCTCTTCAATTGAATGGATAACCTATGACTAAAACTGGAAAACATTGTGTCATAAGGAGAAATTGAGCAATTTCTTCTTTTGTCACTATGTTTTCAAAAAGCCGTCTGCTACATAGGTTCACAAAGCGTCTCTTTAATGGAAAGGGTTAACTAAGTCCTAAATTGTGATTCTTAACCTATTCCCACATATACAACATTATCTGCAGTAGACGACTTTGGCAACATCTTGGCAAAAATATGGATTATCATCTATAAGTAAAAGCATAATTGTTAAAGAGAGTTGAAATCCTTTTGCGACAATGTTTTCAAATGTCTAATGCAGAGGCATCATAAAGCATCTGAATGTGGGAAAGTGTTAAGCAAATCATCCAAGCCTTGTCTCTAATACAGCTAACTTGATGCAATTCACTTTTGACGCCTTGCAGCTGATTTCATTGGAAAATATTGCTAGAAAAACACCCACAATGATTTCAACTCTGTATTAACCCTGTCCCACCTGCAGACGCATTACGACGCATTTGCAGCAGACGACTTTTGAAAACATTGTGGCCAAAGGTGAAATTACTCATGATGAGTAATTTTTCATTTGGCCACAATGTTTTCAACTTTATTGAACAATTTAGCGATCTTTTATGGAGATATATTTCACATTTTTGTCAATATGTTTTCAAAGTCGTCTGCTGCAGAAATGTCATATGAAATGTCATATGAGGGAAAGGGTTAAACAAAAATTTATACTAAATTTTAACACATTACAGTAAATCCCCCCCCCCCCCCCCCCGGTAAATGTTTCAAAGCAGACTATATACACACATCAAATCTGCAGCAGACGACTTTGAAAACATACCCGGAAAAAAAAAATATGGAAACTCCCGTAAAAAATGAAAGTACAATAAAGGTGAAAACATGGTGACAAAGGGAGAAATTGCTCGTTTGAGCAATTTCTTCTTTTGACGGCATGTTTTCAGAAAGCCGTCTGCTGCAGAGGCGTCAGTAAGCGTCTTATATGAGGGGAGGGTTAAATTACACATACAGTTAACCCTTTCAACATACAAACCAACCTGCAGCAGACAAATTGGAAAAAATTCATGAAAAATATTGGGATACAATCTTTAAATGAATATATTAATATTGATTAGGGTTGAAAATATTGAGCATTAGCTCCTTTTGATCATAATGAGCATTTTATTCTTTTGTCACAATGTTTTCATAAGAAGTAGTCCGCTGCATATTTGTTGAATGTGAGAAAAAAGGGCTAATTGGCTTGTCGAATCTAGTTGTCACACTCTTTTATGTAATCTGATACCCTTTGTCTCCTTTATTTCAGAAATACGTCAAATTGGCCGACCACCCTCATCATGCAGTTGATGCCACAGACCTTGTTAAACTCACATCAGTTACATCCCTTGTTTAAAAACAGCCGCCAGGTGGCGTTTCATTTTCACAACAATAATATTGATCTCGATCATCTACGGAATCTCTATAAAGTTATGGGCAATGGATTTGTAAGTTTGAGTAACTTTTTCCGTCATATAGATTAGTTTTGATAACTTTGCAACTTTTTTAGCTCACCTGAGCTTGAAGTGCTCAAGGTGAGTTATTGTGATCGCCCTTTGTGCGGCATGCGGCGTCCGTCTGTCAACCTTTTCTCCTTCGAAAGTGTAAGGCCGATTTTAAAATAATTTTGTAGAAATCTTTTCTTGGGTAACCCACTTTCAGATTCCTTCAAGCCATGTTGAATGGTCAAAAATTATGGCGGGGCTGTTTTGCCTTATATGCATATAGTCAAAACTTTATTTAACCTGATAATGCTTTCATTTACAGACATTTACCGCATTCTTATTTAAGATGTTTTCAAAGTTTTCTGCTGTATAGTTGTTTTAAAAAAGGTTAAACAGCAGACAACTTTTGAAAAGTTTACAGGAAATGACGAATTTCATGATAGGCGAATGAGTAAATTCAGGGCCTTACAAGATAAATTAAAGGTTAACATAAAATCTGTCGCCTGACGTTTTATACTTTCAAATTTTTAAAATAACAAATGAAACAAAAAAACAGTCTGGTCACAAAAAAGCTGGCCATCTGTGGTTTTAAAATAAATGGCATTTTCAATTAAAATTGATATTTCCATATTTCAGAAATTTAACTTAACCCTTTCTCACTTGTAGATGAATTTTGATGCCTCTGCAGCAGACAGCTTTTGAAAACATTGTGGCAATAGGAAAAGTTGCTCATGATTAGCTATTTCTCTTTTTGCCCCAATTTTTCAAAGCTTATTAATACCTGTACTTTAATTTTTGCAGCAATTTTTGGTGTGTTTTGAAAGTCTTCTGCTGCAATTTTTTTTTTTACGGGTAATATTGGTGTATCCTTCAGATTTATTAAAATTGGAAATGGTTATATATGTATACCTAATTATTTGACAGGCCGGTTGTGTTCATTTTCCCCACAATGCTGCCTGTGATATTCGAGTATTGTTATTACTGTTTAGTAATAAGAGAAAATCCTTTGTGGGCCTCATTCCAAATGATCAGAGTGGAGTGGTGAACGGAATAAGACAAGTCATAACTCAACACAAAATGAGGGTGAGTATTCTAGGGCCGTAACCATGGTGTTAACCCATTCCCACCTATAGACACATTTTCCCGCATCTGAAGTAGACGACTTTTGAAAACATTATGGCAAAAGGAGAATTTATTAAAATGGCAAATTTCTCCATTTGCCATAATGATTTCAACTTTTGGCAGTAATTTTACCTTCATTTATAGAGATTTTCCAGGGTTTTGCCAAGATACTTTCAAAAGCATCTGCTGCATGTTTGCTGTATGTGGGAAAGTGTTAAAACAACTTTGCATAAATATGGAAAATCTATAAAATTGAAAGAATACCTGTAGAATAAAGAGGAACATTGTGACAAAATACATCTGCTGCAGATGCCTCAAAATGTGTCTCTATGTGGGAAAGGGTAAGTATTCAAAATAATCATAACACTGAGACCATTCTTTTGAGTACCCACAACATTGTAGGTTTTTGAATACAGATTTTGGTGCCCTGGACACTATTAATGTCGGAGAATGTTCGGGTGAAATTCAAAACAAGGCATCTGATTGGTCAATTTTCAGAATGAATTTACTTCTGATCAATCATGCTTTTGAGCACAAAGTCTGAATACAGAGGATTCTTTGAAAAGTCTGAGGGCCTGTTCTTTTTACAGGAATTAATTCATATAAATTGATGACCAACACAGATGATCCTGATCATACTGTGTAGGCTTTTGGTGATTTTGATATTCACTTTTCTCAAATTCTGAAGTATTGGATCTTGTGGAATGTGGTCCAGTTTATTTGACAAACATTCTATTTACCTTTTCCCACATACACTAATTCATTGAACACGTCATTGTGAAAATATGAAAAGCCTATGTAATAAATAGTAGCCGAGCTCAGTCGGAAGCGAGGCGGGCTGTCAATCCAGGGGTTGTGAGTTCGAATCCCGGCTAGGCCAACTTTTTTCCCGACAATTGACAAAAGTCAATGCGACATGCGTCATTCGTCATCCACCAATGGGCTAAGTCTATGTCGAAAAGCAATCAGTTGCTTGGGAAGATAGTTGTGTGGAGTACTGGTGTGAGAAAACCAGGAAATGCATGAGTAGGTGAACTGGCCGTCATGATATAACTGAGAAATTGTTAAAAACCGCGATAAACCCCAATCAATCAATCAATCAATAAAAAGTAACAATTTTGAAAACAGTTGAAGACATTGTGGTAAAAACAGAAAATGCTGGTTTAGAGCAATTTCTCTTTTCATTACAATGTTTTTAAAAGTTATAAGTTGCTAATTTATCGCATTGCATATTGAGAAGGTTTAAAGTATTTTCATAAAAGTAATTGTAAATCATTGTGTTACAGATGCAGCAGGGTCCTGGTACCCAGCCCACGATGGGAGGCCCAGGGGGCATGCAGCAACCTGGTATGGTAGGCATGGTACCAGGGGCAGGTCCAGCTGGTACTGGGGTAAGTTGCTATCCTTTATGACTGACTTTAATATTCTCATATCTGAAACCACTGGGTTCAATTGGATCCTTGCTGTGGTCAAAGCTGGAGTGCTCCTGTGCAATTATTAGCTTGTCGGTTTTTCAATGAAAAAAAAAGTCTGGTATTATGATACTCTTGGTGGCGTCTGTGTCGACACACAAGTCTTTAACCTTACCTCATAACTAAAAAACTGGTCAACATTTTCAAATGTCACTTGGTACACATGTTACTTAAAACAATATGCATTTCTATACCAAATAACAAAACTCTGGCTTTACTAAGTATTCAGTAATGTCCCTTTTTCGACTGGCAAAATTGAAATGAATTGAACAAATTCAAAGTATAACTACTATACACAGTAGGAAACATTGTTGCGAAAGGAGAAAATGCTAACATTTAGCAATTCTTCCTTTTCATACAATGTTTTAAATGTCCTCCACTGCTCTGGTATCTTACATCATCTGTATCTGTATCTGGTCAAGGGTAAATCATATTCACCTGATGTCTTGGAAGAATATTGTGTAGAGTACTTGTGGGAGAAAGCCAGGCATCACATTAAACTGAAAGTTTCATTAACCCATTACTTCACATGACCTTTCAAAGGTCCTCTGCTTTACAATCACCAGACGAACAATTTCAACAATCTAGAAAACTGAAAGATTTATATTTATGAAGAGTTGAAAATATTGCAATAAAAGGTGAAATTGCTTGTTTTGAGCAATTTCACCTTTTATTGTAATGTTTTCAAAAGTCATGTTCAATGGCAGGTGTCAAATGTCGTCGTTGTAAAGGAATGGGTTAAACTCTAATTAACCCTATCCCACATACAAAATCTACGCAGCAGTCGACCTTGAGAACATCTTGTAATTTTGTTGGGACCTCTCAGTCCTTTATAGTTATTGAATAAAATTGAAACCATTGCGGCAAAAACCATCTGCTGTAGTGGCGTCAGAAAGCTTCTGTTTTTGTGAAAGGGTTAATTAAGTCATTTGTACCACCTGACACAGATGCAGACCGCGGCTATGGGGATGCAGCAGCATAACCCTCGAATGGGAATGGATCAGGATAATACAATGGTGAGATCAACTACTTTACTTTATCATACAATTCTTATAGTGTTGTCATCTTGGAAAACATCTGATGGAAAATTTGTAAGTTTTTAGCGCACCTGTACACAAAGTGTTCAAGTTTTGCGATTGGTATCGTATTTTGTCCGGGATCCGTGGTCGTTGTCGTGTGACATGCATTGCCTTGCTTACATTCCACAGGCTTCATTTTGCATACGATCATCATGAAAGTTTATCAGCACATCCATCAAATCTTGAAAAAGTTTGAAACTGGGCCATATGAGGTCAAAAACTATTTTACTTGGTCAAATTGAAGGAAAATCTTGTTAATACTCTGGAGGCCTCATTTTTATCTTGAGCATGTTGAAAAACTTGATCAGAATGTTTCTCTTGGTGATATGTAGGTCAAGTTTGAATATGGGTCATGTTTGGTCAAATTGAAGGAAAATCTTAGTAACACTCTAGATTTTCCTTCAATTTGATCTAGTGACCTAGTTTTTGACCCTTCATGACCCATATTCAGTATTTGCCTAGATATTATCAAGACAAACATTCTGACAAAGTTTCAAGCTGTTGTAGCAAAAATGCAGTCTCGAGAATGTTAACAAGGTTTTCCTTCTGTTTGACTTAGTGACCTAGTTTATGACCTGACATGACCTTTATTTGAAGTTAGCCTAGATATCATCAAGAAAATTATACTGACAAATTTTTAACATGTTAAAGGTGAAAATGTTTTGACAGAGAAATTCAAAACATGGTGGGAATAGGAGAAACTGCTTTGACACCTGATACACATTTGTCCTTTCAAAAATTAGAAATGTATCAGAAGGACAGTGCAACTGAATTGCCTGAATTTTAGCATCAGGGATTTGGAACTTGGCCTTCCTGGTTTGATCCCCAGTCTCAGCAGAAATGTGGAGTGCCCTTGGGCAGGGCACATTTCCTAACCTAGTTCTGGTTTGCTTACCCAGGGATAGTGAATAAATGAATTGTCCCAATGATTAAACTGAAATAATGCTGAAAAAGGCGTAAAAAAACCAATAAAACAAAGTAAAGCAATTATATAGAAAGATTTTGAAGCCAGAGTAGAATCATTTGATATGAATTTAATTTCATGCTAGATTATCCTCTACCAAAATTGATAATTGGAAAATAATTGACTAAAACCTCTGTGACTGGATTAATTAACTCTGTACATTGAATGATGTTTAATGTTATGTTTGAACATCTCATAAAAAGCAGCTGACCAATTTTAGAATATTTTCACTTGAATGACTCTCTGTTGACTAGCTTCAAAAATAGTCCAAACCAAATTGATTGGACAAAAAACATGGCCGTGAGAGGTTGTGCCAGATGCATATACTCTGGTTAATGACTTTGGTCATCATGGCCCTCTTTTTTTCCTATGTTTTCTTAAGTTGACAGATACGAAAATGTGTCTAACATCTTCTATATGAGGGAAAGGGAAAATGTATTATTATCATGAAATGCATTATGGGCCAGTGGCCTTATTTCTTATCAAAACAGTTTGTCATTGTCATTGTTTCCTATCTTACTAGGTTGACCTTCAGGCTATGTCAAAGTTACAAGAACAGAAGGCCAGACAACAACAAATGTTAGGTAAGCTTCAGTTCTGTTTTATGAAAGTTCTAGCATTTTATATTCACACACAACTAACAAATCCAATTGGGTGATTCCACTTTGTTTTCAGTACATCATAGAGGGAATATTTGATTAACTTCTAATTAGGGTAATTTCTGTGTAATAATATGTTATATATGTTTTGCATATTATGTAATATAAATCATGTAGAAAAATAAAGTATAAGCACCTGTCATAATTATTTACAAGTTGCCAACTTTTAAGTCATCCACGAAACGCTGTAGTATTTCAAAGAAAAAAATTCATAAAATTTATATATGATATATTAGAAAATATTTAGAAAAAGAAGAAATTGCTCAATGTTTCTTTTTTTCCCACAATATTTTCGCCTGCATGGCATAATTAGAAGTCATCTGCTTCAGGATTTATGTTAGTTTAGAATAGATTGGTTATGCAGTTTATCTAACAAAGTGTGAGTCTTTTTCTAACACATTTGTTTTATATTGCTTCTTGTTAATCATAACTGCTATTCCATCTTGCATTTGTACTAAATTATAATTATTACACTCTGCCTTTTGGTCCTCATGATCATGTAAAACACCTTTGAACTTATTTACTGATTTTACAATTGATAATCCGATCATTTTGAGTCCAAAGTGAAAGATTCGGAATAAAGGAATATTTTGGTCTGAGTTGAAGACATTTTGAGGAAAAGAGAAATTCTTCCAAATAAGCAATGTTTTCACTTACCAAAAGGTTAAAAAACAACATAATAAATTATAATGGATTACAATTTTCATCAAATGCCATTATGCTGTTAAGGTGTCAGAAATCACTTGTGGCAGGGAAAGAGTTAATAATTATTTGCGCGACTACCTTTCTCTTTCATCAGACGAGATGTATTATGGCCCTCCTCAAAACATGTACAGTGGTAGGTATTGACTCTAATGACCTTCACATTGGTGATGGTTGCTATGGGAGCAGGTACCATAGTGATTAGTTTATGAGCCATGGCATGGATAAAGATCCTGAAGCTGTCTCCTTGATAAGGGCTACATTCCATCTTTTTAGGTCACTTGAGCACAAGGCGAGTTATTGTGATCACCCACTGTCCGTCATCCGATGTCCTTTCAAATCTTCTTCTCTGAAAATTCTCGACCAATTGCAAAATTATTTCACAAGAATATTTCCTGGTTTGCCTACATCAAAAAGTGTTTGAAGAATTTAATTCCGAGTACTTTGGTTGCTGTGGCATCAGTATAAACATGGCCATCAGTATAAACATTGCTTATTTTCCTTGTATGCATACAGCATGAACATTGAAAACTATTTAATTTCTATTAAATCAGGTGAGAGATTTAGGACCATCATGGTATTCTTGTTATCTCAGGTTCTGTCTGAGTGGAATTGACTCTTGGAAAATTTACCTTCTTGTAATTGCAATTAGACCAGTATTGATCTAGATCACCAAGAGCATTTGCTCCGTCTGATTTGGTTCTGCACTATTCACTTATTAGCCGTAGAAGGTTTCATTTGGATTTAAGACTAATGCGCTGATGTATGGATAAGTAAGGGTAAATTGATTAAGAAGAGATATATTGCAGCACTAAGGCCTATTAAAGTTGTATAATTTGACTTAAAGAATTTTACCCATAAAATCACTAGAAGTTAATTAATTCTTTCCCACATACAACAAATCTGCATTAGACAACTTTGAAAACATTTTTGTAAAAATACAATCCAAAAGTCTATAAATAAAGGTTTCATTATTGAATCAAGTTATAATAAAATTAGGATAGCTAAAATATTACTTCTGATGTACTATTGCGCTTTTGTAACAATGGTTTTCATTTGGTTTCTCAAAAATAGTCTTTTACCATTTCCCACATACAACAAATCTGCAGCAGACGACTTTGAAAACACAGTAACAAAAACCTAAACAATCTCAATAAAAGATAGCTTATTTGTTAAATTAAGTTGAAAACATTGTGGCCAAAGGTGAAATTGCTCATCGTGAGAAATTTCACCTTTGGCCATAATGTTTGAAAAAGTCATCTGCTGCTATTGCGTCAAAATGCGTCTGCATTTTTAGCTTGGCTTTTAAAAAAACGAGAGCTATTTTCATGACCCTGGCGTCGGCGGCTTGGTCGTCCGGTTAAGGTTTTTTGTTTAGCTCAGCTTTTTAGCTCACCTGAGCTTTGCTCAAGGTGAGTTATTGTGATCGCCTTTTGTCCGGCGTCCGTCGTGCGTCGTGCGTCAACTTCTTCTCCTCAGTAACCAGTGGGTCAATTGGGATGAAACTTCACAGAAAGCATCCTCTCAATGACCTCACCAGATTTCCTTCAAATTTTTGGGATCCATGCAGAATTCTGGTTTCCATGGCAACGAAATGAAAAAAACTTCAAAATTCTTCTTCTCCCAAACTGGTTGGCAGATTTTCAAATAATTTTGTAGAAATCTTCCTTGGATGACCCTCTATGAGATTCCTTCAAACCATGTTGATTGGTCGAAAAACATGGCCGCCAGGGGGGGCGGGGCTATTTTGCCTTATATGGCTATAGTGAAAACTTAAAAAATCTTCTCCTCCGAAAGTGTCAGGCCTATTTTCAAATAATTTTGTGGAAATGTTCCTTGGGTGACCCTCTATCAGATTCCTTCAAGCCATGTTGATTGGTCGAAAAACATGGCCGCCAGGGGGGCGGGGCTATTTTGCCTTATATGGCTATAGTGAAAACTTAAAAAATCTTCTCCTCCGAAAGTGTCTGGCCGATTTTCAAATAATTTTGTAGAAATGTTCCTTAAGTGACCCACTATCAGATTCCTTCAAGCCATGTTGATTGGTCGAAAAATATGGCCGCCAGTGGGCGGGGCTATTTTGCCTTATATGGCTATAGTGAAAACTTAAAAAATCTTCTTCTCCCAAACTGGTTGGCAGATTTTCAAATAATTTTGTAGAAATGCTCCTTGGATGACCCTCTATTAGATTCCTTCAAGCCATGTTGATTGGTCGAAAAATATGGCCGCCAGTGGGCGGGGCTATTTGGCCTTATATGGCTATAGTGAAAACTTAAAAAATCTTCTTCTCCCAAACTGGTTGGCAGATTTTCAAATAATTTTGTAGAAATGCTCCTTGGATGACCCTCTATTAGATTCCTTCAAGCCATGTTGATTGGTCAAAAAACATGGCTGTCAGGGGGGCGGGGCTATTTGCCTTATATGGCTATAGTGAAAACTTAAAAAATCTTCTCCTCCGAAAGTGTCAGACCGATTTTCAAATAATTTTGTAGAAATGTTCCTTGGATGACCCTCTATCAGATTCCTTCAATCCAAGTTGATTGGTCGAAAAACATGGCCGCCAGGGGGTGCGGGGCTATTTTGCCTTATATGGCTATAGTGAAAACTTAAAAAATCTTCTTCTCCGAAAGTGTCCGGCCGATTTTCAAATAATTTTGTAGAAATGTTCTTTGGATGACCCACTTTCAGATTCCTTCAAGCCATGTTGATTGGTCAAAAAACATGGCCGCCAGTGGGCAGGGCTATTTTGCATTATATGGCTATAGTGAAAACTTAAAAAATCTTCTCCTACAAAAGTGTCTGGCCGATTTTCAAAAAAAATTGTAGAAATGTTCCTAGGGTGGCCCTCTATCAGATTCCTTCAAGCCAAGTTGATTGGTCGGAAACTATGGCTGCCAGGGGGCGGGCTTATATGGCTAAAGTGAAAAAAAATAAAATCAGGTGAGCGATTCCAGGGCCATCATGGCCCTCTTGTTTTCTGTTTTCTATCAGTCAAGCGTTTGTGCCGTACGCATTGCTCTTGTTTAGACTTTACCTTAACATCCAGAGCACATAAAAGTCACCTGTAGTGACCTGTATGAGTTTCACCTGAAATAGTTTCAGTACCTTTTAACATGCCTTGGCTCTCTCATGTTTAAATTAAGAGATATAGATAATTGTCAATTTTACCTCTGCTAAATTTTGTATTACAAAAATCGACCCCTCTATTGTGGGCACTCATGAGAATGCTCTTGAAGAGAAAATTCTCATGAGAACCCACAACTTAGTTTTAAAAGTTAACCCCTTTCTCCCCTACAACAAATCAGCAGCAGACAACAATTATTGAATAGGGTTGAAAACTCATTATCAGCAATTTCGCCTTTTGCAACAATGTTTTCATCTGCTGCAGAGGTGTCAGAAAGTGTGTGTATGTGGGAAAGGGTTAACGTTGTCTTCTTTTATCTATATGCCTCCGTAATTACAGTGTTCAAGTGACAACAATAGTCCTGTGTATCCCCCAAACACAGATATTGTAAACATTTATTTGTTGAATTTTTGTATACATTTTTACATCTGTTTTTGGTTATTTATCCCATATTCAATGTACAGTTCATGATAAATTTTTCACTCAGTTAAAAGAATGACCGAATTATTCTCGCTTGCTCTTTGATATTTTTTTTTATCCCCCCCTGTTCACCCTTTGTTGTTTGAATTTCGATACAGTAACCTGCCGGGCCCAAGTTTAGGATTTTTAGGTTGTCACTCGGTGTTAAAGCACATGATGGGGTAAACAAAATGTTTGATTTCGAAGAAAAAAAGTTAGGCTATTGTGATACCC
Organism: Serripes groenlandicus; assembly: GCA_031761405.1. Lineage (NCBI taxonomy): Eukaryota > Metazoa > Mollusca > Bivalvia > Cardiida > Cardiidae > Serripes > Serripes groenlandicus. The sequence goes on along the minus strand of JASEVX010000125.1, from coordinate 145,572 downwards.
ATGAAGTCGTCACAAAGCTTTTACCTTACCTCATCCCTCAAGAACCGTTCAGCATTTTTAGCTCACCTATGCACGAAGTGCAAGGTGAGCTATTGTGATCACATTTTGTCCGGCGTCCGTCCGTCGTGCGTCGTCCGTCGTCCATCGTCAACATTTGAGCTTGTTAACACTCTACGGGCTACATTTTGCAATCTTCATGAAAGTTTATCAGAACGTTCATCTCCATAAAATCTTGGACAAGTTCGAAACTGGGCGATATGAGGTCAAAAACTAGGTCACTAGGTCGAATTGAAGGAAAATCTTGTTAACACTCTGGAGGCCACATTTTTGAAACTTTATCAGAATGTTTGTCTTGATGATATGTAGGTCAAGTTCGAACATGGGTCACGTTGGGTCAAAAAGTAGGTCACTAGGTCAAATTGAAGGAAAATCTTGTTAACACTCCAGAGGCCGCAATTTTTGCTTCAGCAGTTTGAAATTTTGTCAAAATGTTTGTCTTTAAAATATCTAGGTCAAGTTCGAATATGGGTTATGCCGGGTCAAAAACTAGGTCACTAGGTCAAATTGAAAGAAAATCTTGTTAACACTTTTGATGCCGCATTTTTTGCTTAAATATATCTAGGTCAAGTTCAAATATGGGTCATATTGGGTCAGAAACTAGGTCACCAGGCCAAATTGAGGGAAAATCTTGTTAACTCTGTAGAAGCCGCATGTTTTGCTTCAGCGGCTTGAAATTTGTTCAGAATATTGAGCTGAATGATATCTAGGCCAAGTTCGAATATGGGTCATGTCGGGTCAAAAACTAGGTCACTAGCCCAAATTGAAAGAAAATCTTTTTTACACTTTGGATGCCGCATTTTTTGCTTCAGCAGCTTGAAATTTTGTCAGAATGTTTGTCTTAAAGATATCTAGTTCAAGTTCAAATATGGGTCATATTGGATCAAAAACTAGGTCACTAGGCCAAATTGAGGGAAAATCTTGTTAACTCTGTAAAAGCTGCATTTTTTGCTTCAGCAATTTGAAATTTGGTCAGAATGTTTGTATAAATGATATCTAGGCCAAGTTCGGATATGGGTCATGCCGGGTTAAAAACTAGGTCACTAGACCAAATTGAAGGGTAATCATGTTAACACTCTGGATACTGCATTTTTAATTTCAGCATGATAAAACTTTATCAGAATGTTTTTCTTGATGATATGTAGGCCAAGTTTGAATATGGGTCATGCTGGATCAAAAACTAGGTCACTAGATCAAATTGAAGGAAAATCTTGTGAACACTTTGGATGCCGCATTGTTTGCTTCAGCAGCTTGAAATTTGGTCAGAATGTTTGTCTGAATTATATCTAGGTCAAGTTCAAATATGGGTCATATTGGATCAGAAACTAGGTCAATAAAGGAAAATATTGTTCAAACTCCGGAGGCCGCATTTTTACTTTGAGCAAGTTGAAACTTAGTCAGAATGTTGTCTTGATGATATCTAGTCCATGTTGGAATATGGGTCATATCAAGTAAAAAATATAGATCACTAGGCCAAATGAAGGAAAGTATTGTTAACACTGTGGAGGTTGCATTCAGAATAATTGTCTTGATGTGTTTTGCATTGCAGTACATTGTATAATTAAGGTGAGCGATCCAGGGCCATCATGGCCCTCTTGTTGAATGAATGTTCCTGGGAACAATATGCATGTCTATGCCAAGTCATATACATGTTACTCTTGACTAAAATAATTTTTTCAGAAATGCCTCTTTTTCAAATTAGAAAAAACAAGCAAGCATTGGTGTTCGCTCTGCAGTGCTCTTGTTAATATGTTACAATCGACCCACCCTAGTCTGCAAGTTATGCTATCCTGCTTTCGTTGAGTATAGTTGCTAAAACGGCTCAGTAAGTTAAAATCTGGACAATCAGACGGCTAGCATCATTAATTAAGTATGCATATGGGCATAAACCCTTTTCCAGCAATTTTGCATCAGTTTACTTTGAAAACATAAAGGGAAAAACATAAATGAATATATAATTAAGAATAAAGATGTAAACAATATGGAACTAGGAGAAATTGCTCTTAATTTTATACTATGCAAAAGCGACCATTGATATTAGCGTTTTGCCGTACAACCCATTTGACTTGTAAGTAAATGTTATGCATCTTGTTTTCTTTCTTATATTTAGTCTTTAACCCTTTCCCTCATATAGACGCTTTCTGATGCCCCTGCAGCAGACGGCTTTTTGAAAACATAGTGACAAAAGAAGAAATTGCACAGAACGTGCAATTTCTCCTTTTGCCACAATGTTTCCACTTTTTGTCATAGGTTATCCATTCAATTATGGAGATTTTCTATGTTTTGACAAAATACGTTCAAAGTCGTCTGCTGCAGAATTGTCGTATGAGGGAAAGGGTTAAACACTGTATACATGTAATGGCATGCATCATATCTGGTGGTGATTTCTTCTTGAATGTATTAGTAAGGGCATTAAAAATGCATGTATAAATGCCCTTCCTGGCATTCAGGATAGCGGGGTTGGCATTACGACTGACAGGCTGGTGTCAGGATAAATAGACCAGTAGTACTGATAACTTGCCCAGGCATTAAACACCAACCAATTGAATGTGTGAGTGTATTTTATTTGTGTGAACTGCATATAAACTATCATGTATATATTTATATATATCCCTTTCCCACATATAGACACATTTTGAAGCATCTGCTGCAGACTTCATTGCAATAATGTTTGGTTGAAAGACATAGCATACAGGCGGCATCAGAAAAGGGATAAATTTAACTTTAAGCTTCAAGTGACATCTCCTTTTCCACTGGTCTAATTTCAGCTAAACTTACCCGTTTTCCCTCATATAGACGCTTTCTGACGCATCTGCAGCAGACGGCTTTTTTAAAACATAGTGACAAAAAAAAGAAATTGCTCAAAACAAGCAAATTCTCCTTTTGCCACAATGTTTTCCACTTTTTGTCAAAGGTTATCCATTCAATTATAGAGATTTCCTATTTGTTGACAAAAATATGTTCAATGTCGTCTGCTGCAAGATTGTTATTGTTCCTAAAGCCATATTTATTGGTTGAAAAGAATGGCTGCAAGGCAGCATCAGAAAAGGGGTAAAAAGAACTTTTAACTTCAAACGACATCTACTCCTAAACCAATGGACCGGTATCAACTAAACTGTGGTGGTCCTTTTTCGAATTGTTCAAAGATTTAATGCAATATTAAAAAAACTTTCAAAAATCTTCTCCTCTTAAACTGGTTGTTGGGTTTTCAAATAATTTTGTAGAAATGTTCCTTGTTCCTCTATCAGATTCCTTCAAGCCAAGTTGATTGGTTGAAAATTGTAGCCGTAAGGGGGCTGGGTTGTTTTGCTTCATATGTCTAAAAGTGAAAACTTAAAAAATCTTCTTGCTGATTTCCAAATAATTTTGAATGTGGCCAATTTTCTAATTATTTTGTAGATATGCCTGCGTGATCTTGTGCCAGTTTCCTTCAGGTCATGTTGATTGGTCTAAAAACATGGCAATCAGGTGGCGGGGCTGTTTTACCGTATATGACTATAGATAAAACTTGATAAAAAATCTTCTCCTCCCAATAAGTATCAAGCCAGATTTCAAAAAATGTTGTGGTAGTATAGTTCCCTGGCTGACCCTCTAAGATTCCTTCAACCCATGTTGATTGGTAGAAAAACATGGCCGCCTCCCAAAAATACTGGCAACCAGTACACTGGAATATTTTGCATTACATGTATAAATTTGAAAAAGGTTTTCTCAGAATTGGTTTTGCCTATTTAGAAATAATTCCACACAAATGATACTTTAATGAACACTATTTGGTTCCTTCATGGTGTTGCAGGATGAGCAATTTCTCCTTTTGCCACAATGTTTGCAACTGTATGAATCTTGTATATATTCTTTTATAGATTTTCAGTTATTTTTGCCTAGATGTTTTCAGAGTCGTCTGCAGTAGATTTGATGATATTGGAATGGGTTTAACGCAGACGCATTTTGACGCAATAGCAGGAGACGACTTTTGAAAACATTGTGGCCAAAGGTGACATTTCTCATGATGAGCAATTTCTTCTTTGGCCACAATGTTTTCTGAAGTCGTCTGCTGCAGATTTGATGTATGTGGGAAAGGGTTTAAGTGATCAAGGATCAAGAAACATTTTAGCCCTCTTGCTTCTTTATTAATTTGACAATATTTTAGAAAAAATAATAGTGACTGTTTTTTGTGCTGGCTAATCGTAGTTTACATAGCTTGTTCAATATATGTAATTAACCCTTTCCCACATACAACAAATCTGAAGCAGATGACTGAAAACGTATCCCCAAAAATATGGAAGTCCTATTAGAAAACCTTGTGGTAAATGGAGAAATTGCTCATTATGAGAAATTTCTCCACTTACCACAATGTTTTCAAAATGTTTTCAAAAAGTCATTTGCAACAGGGGCATCAGAAAGTGTCTTTATGAGGGAAAGGGTTAAACAAACTTAAAGGCTCTAAGACTGACCTTTATTGCACTCAGATGTGACTGTAGGTAGGTTTTTCTTTTACTTTATGCTGTGAAGTGAAATGTTGGAAAACATCAGTGATTATGCCATTTTAAATTTGAGGACAAAATACATGTTATGGAAAATATCTGTAAAACAAGGGTCCAAAAAGGGCTTAATCCCTTCAGTAGATTTAAAACAAGGTAGTCGGGTGAAAACCTAAGAGGTATATATAAAAGAGAAATGAAAACAAATGTGGCAAAAGAGAAATCGTGCATTATACCACAATGGTTTAAAACGTCGTCTGCTGCGGATGCTTCAAAAAAGGGTATGCAGTTGGGTTAGGGTTATTATAGATGCACAAAGTAAAATACCAAGACCTTTACAATTGCATGAATGACGTAGGCTAGCAAAGGATAGGATCAACACAACATACCGGTACATAGTGGCTTAGCAACCATTTACCCAATATGAATCTTTCCCTTAAACAAAATATTTGCAATAGACAACTTTGAACAAATCTAGGCTAACATTTTAAAAATCTCTATTATTAAAAGGATTATTATGAACTAGAACTAAAAACATTGTTGCAAAAGGAAATTGGGCTCATCATGAGCAATTTCTCCTTTGCTCACGATGTTTTCAAACGTCGTCTGCTGCAGTTGTGTTAGTATGCCCCAGCAAACTGTGGAAAAGGATTAACCCTTTCCCTCATATAGACACTTTCTGACGCCTCTGCAGCAGACAGCTTTTTGAAAACATAGTGACAAAAGTAGAAATTGCTCAAAACGAGCAATTTCTCCTTTTGACACAATGTTTTCCACTTTTTGTCATAGGTTATCCATTCAGTTATGGAGATTTTCTATGTTTTGACAAAATATGTTCAAAGTCGTCTGCTGCAGAATTGTCTTATGGGGGAAAGGGTTAACTTCCATGTAAACATTGTTTGAAAAGGAAAAATGGCTCGTTTGGAGCAAATATACTTTTTTTCTGAAAATGTTTTCCATCTTTTACTGCAAAGTTTTTGTTAAATAATGTACATCTATATCGGGATAAAGGATCCTAAAATGTTTTAACCCTTTCCCACATGAAACAACTCTGCAGCAGACGACTTTGTGTGCAAAATATAATTAATATATAAAGATAAAAGCTGCTACTTTGTTATACGCCCAATTAATAAGCAAGCGCTTTTGAAAACATCTAGTCAGAAGTGTGGAAAATCTCTACAAATGAAGACATAATAAGTGGATATAAGTTGTTTTCAAAATATGTCTGCTACAGATATTGTGGTAGTGTGGGAAATGGTTCCTACTGGAATCAATAAAATGCTTAACCCTTTCCCTCATACGACAATTCTGCAGCAGACGACTTTGAACACATTTTATCAAAACATAGAAAATCTCCATAATTGAATGGATAACCTATGACAAAAAGTGGAAAACATTGTGGCAAAAGGAGAAATTGCACGTTCTGTGTGATTTCTTCTTTTGTCACTATGTTTTCAAAAAGCTGTCTGCTGCAGAGGCGTCAGAAAGCGTCTATATGAGGGAAAGTGTTAAATGACATGAGGGCTGAGGGGAGTAAACAAGACAACAATGTCATCCTCCTAGGTTGTTTTATTTGTTGTTATGACAGAAATGCGACATTCAACCTTTTTTGACTAGTATAAAGGCTAGGCAGTCTGCTCACCCAAGTATCAAGAAATTTGAAAGGTTCTAAAAGACCATATGGTGAGCCTCATCTGTCTGCGAAAATGTTTGATATATTATGATACACTAGCTTAATTTGACATACATACATGTATACATGTGTTTAAACCTTTACCCAAATACATGGTTTCTGACACCTCTGCAGCAGAAGACTTTTGAAAAGATTGTCGCAAAAGGAGAAATTTTCATATTTCTGTCTAGATGTTTCCAATGTCGTTTGTTGTATGTTGGAAAGGGTTAGTACTCCCAGAATTTGTTAAAGAGGTCTGTTCTCGTAATGTCTGGGAACAAAATTTATTGTTATATAAGACAAATTTGAATTATGATTCTTTATACCATGTCAAAACAATATTGGGAAAGGGAGAAATTGTTCATGTTGAGCAATTGCTCCTTTTCCTAGTGCTGCATGCATCAGAATTCATCTGCATGAGAAAAAGGATTAACCCTTTCCCACATAGAACAAATTTGCAGTAGACGACTTTGAACATGTTTTGTCATAAAATGGAAAATCTCTATAATTGAATGAATAACTAAAAGTGGAAAACATTGTGGCAAAAGGAGAAATTGCTAGTTTAGAGCAATTTCTTCTTTTGTCACTATGTTTTCAAAAAAGCCGGCTGCTGCAGATGCGTCGGAAAGCATCTATATGTGGGAAAGGATTAATAATTGTCCACCATCAGTAGCCATTTAGATGAGAACTTTCATCGCAATGGTTAAACATTTCCCACATATAACAAATGAGTAGCAGACGACTAGGCGATTTTATTGAAAATCTTTATAAGGAAAGTTTAATTACTGAAAACAATAAGGCATAAGGCAAAATTACACATTATAATGCGTCTGTATGGTTGACCCTACTTCATACAATCAACTTGTTTGTTCTTACAGTTCAGCAACAGCAGCAGCAAATGCAACAGAGACAGCAATTACAACTGCAACAACAACAACAGCAGCAACAACAACAACAGCAACAACAACTGCGACATTTATTATTGAATCAGGTATTGTCTTAACCCTTTGACTGAATGAATTTTGTGATGGATATACATCAAAGATAGCGCTAGGCAAGCCTGCACATCTGCGCTGGCTGACCAGGCAGCCTAACTTAAACCTTTCCCTCATACGACAATTCTGCAGCAGATGACTTTGAACGTATTTTGTCAAAACATAGAAAATCTCCATAATTGAATGGATAACCTATGACTAAAAGGGGAAAACATTGTGGCCAAAGGAGAAATTGCTCGTTTTGTGCAATTTCTTCTTTTTTCACTATGTTTTCAAAAAGCCGTCTGCTGCCGAGGCGTCAGAAAGTGTCTATATGAAGGAAAGGGTTAACCATATTATATCTTGGTACATTGTATTCATATGCACTGTTCCAAATGCAAAGCTGGACAAGACCAGTTTAGAAATTCAACATTGAAGGGGCATTATTCAAAACTAAAAATATCGGGGGAAATTGGGTAACATCTAGATGATTGAACATGATTGTTTGATATTCTGTTTGTGGAAAAAGGAGAAATTGCTAATTTTGAGCAATTAAAAGTAAGTAATTTCTCTTGGGCAATTATAAATGACCGATTTCTTCTATGGCCACATCGGATTCAAGTTGTCTACTGTTCTTGCCTATTTAAGGTTTAAGATAACTCTTTCCCTGTAGACGCGTTTTGACACATACGCAGAGGGACACATTTTGAAACATTGTTTGGAGAAATGGAAAAATTACTCATTTTGGTCAATTTCTCCATTTGCCACAATTTGTTCAATTCTATTCAATAATTATTTGTTCAGTTAAACACAATTTAAATTCATTTATAGACTGGTAATCAAGATTATCTTGACAAATGAAAGCATTATGTAAATGTTGCTTTTCTTATTTCAGCAAAGACAGCAGCAGATGATGATGCAGGGCCAACAAAGTCAAGGTCAGCCCCAAAGCATGATGGGTACCACACAACAAGGTATGCCAGGCCAGGGACCAGGAGGAATGGGGAACCAAATGTCATTACCACCACCACAACAACAACAACAACAACAACAACAAGGATTCTCATTGGATGATTTTGATATCAACCCAATGTGAAGTGATTTCTTTTAAAAAAAAATCATCAAACTGTTTCTACCACCTTGCAGATGCATTTCTCCTTTTGTCACAGAGTTTCATACACTATTCAATTATTATTCTTTCAGGAATATAGATTTTCCATATTTAAGCCGAGATATTTTTAAAGCCATCTACTGCAGATGTGTTGTATACATGTGCGAACGTTTAACCTTTTACAACATGCAAACAAATTAGCAGCAGATGACTGAGAAAACATCTAAGTAAAACTATAGAATATCTTTTTATACTAGGGACGGCAACGGTTACCGATATTACTAACAGGTTACTCGTATAATTTAGTAACCGGTTACTCGGTTAACCGTATAGATTCATAGACAATGAATCCGAGTTTTGTTTTTGTTGTTGTTCTTTTAACTCGCATTTCCCGGTCATGTATAAATCAGACTAGAATGTTGTTATCGGAACAATCGAGTGTGGCCGTTTTCACAGTTATGTAAACATTCCCGATCGAGGTGTGAATAATTAACTTCTGGTCAGATACGTGTGACAAATTGAAAAGAAGAAAAGGTTTATATATTTTATCTATTTCTCGAGTACTCGGTTACTTGAATTACTAACCGATTAATCGAAAAACATACGGTTAACCGGGTAACCGATTAATCGCTGCCATCCCTACTTTATACGAAATTAATATCATTGAATAGAGTTGGAATCATTGTAGCAAAAGGAGATTTTTTTTCAAAAGTCTGCTGTAGATATGACAAAATGCATCTACATGTTGGAAAAGGTTAAAGAGGGTAAATCTACTTTTAATTCCCTGATGCACATGATATGTGATGCTAATATGCTTTCCCTGTTATAAATGGTTTCTGACACATGTGCGAATCCAGGACTAAAACAAGATTAAGGCATCAGTAGATTTTGCTCACTAGAATTTTTTTTTCTTTTCATACAATGTTTCTATCTATGTATCAGATGTTTTCTGTTTGGAAAAGTGTATTAATTGAATATTTCCCACCTAGAGACGCATTTTGACGAATCTGCAGCAGAAGACTTGCAAACATTGTGGCAAAAGGAGAAATTGCTCAAAATGAGCCATTTCTCCATTTGCCACAGTGTTTTCATCTATTTTTTTTTTCAAGAAAGTCTTGAATGTATGTGTATCAGGCAACCTGAATAATGTAAATGTCGAAAACTTGCCAACATATTTACAAGATGCTTTTGCTATAGATGGAAGGAAATAAAGAGACACATTAGGTATACCCTTGATTAGTGTTGTGATCCACCAAACAAAGTTTGAAATGAATTTGTTTGCCAAAACCACTGTATAAGCCTGTTAGTAATCTCCCTCAAGTTGTTAAGGGTTTTATATGAAACTTGGACACCGTATTATCCCTTTCCCATATACAACAGATTTGCAGCAGACGAATTCGAAAATATTGAAAATCTCGAGCAGTGAAAGCATTATTTTTGGATGCGGTTAAAAACATTGAAAACATTGTGGCAAAAGGAGTAATTGTTCATTGTAAGCAATTTTTCACTACAGTGTTTTCAAAAGTCTTCTGCTATAGATGCGTCTGCAGGTAGGGGAAGGGTTAACCAGGATCTACACATATGCATGTAAATTATTATTTAAGTAAATTATTGTTGAAATTAAGTATAGCAGAAACATCTTCATAGCCCCTTGAGCTTTGAGCTTTGATTAATACAAATTGCGGGGGGGGAATACACAATTATATATATTGTGACAGTTTATAGTTAGGTTAATAATAATTTTGCGTCAAATTAATCTAGTCTCATTTAATATGTCATGCAACTGTTTGCAAATTGAATCAAACTGGAATGAGAATTCTTAAAAAGAGGATAATTATAGGTAAAAGTATTAATATTTACAGACTCTTTAACCGTTTTTGACATGCAACAAATCCGCAGCAGTTGACAAATTAAACAGTTAGGCAAAAGTTGAAAACATTGTGGCAAAAGGAGGAAATGCTCAGTATCTGTTTTCAAGTTGTCTGCTCCGTGTCAAAATGTGTTTGAAATTTTGATAGGGAGTTTCCATACTTGTTTCATAGATCCTTTCTAAGTCATCTGCTGCAGATTTGTTGTATGTGGGAAAGGTTTAAACCATATTATTGCATGTAAAGTTTGTTAATGATAAGTTTTTGTTGAATTTTAATGATGAACCGATTCCAAAGAGATGCGCCCTAACCATGAATTAGAGGGGATACTGTTTCATTTGTATATTTAATTTTACACCAGACATAAGATTGAAAACTTTGGGAGAAAATGAGAAATAACATATCTAAATAGAAGACAAACACGATGCCCACAATAGTTGTCATCCTGAAGGCTATGGTGTTAGTAAAATGAAGATTTCTACAGAGGTCTAGATCAGGAAGAGTAAGCGGGTCTTGCTTCCACAATATACATGTTAGCAACTCATTATCCCTTTCACACATTCATCAAATCTGCAGAAGACGATTTGAATTGTTTTACTCAAGATCTGGAAAATCTCTAGCAATGAAGAAGGTATACTTACTAAAATAAAGTTGAAAACATTGTGGCAAAAGGAGAAATTGCTTGTTTTGAGCAATTTCTCCTTTTGTCATGATGTTTTCAAATGACATCTGCTGTAGATGTGTCTTTAGGTGGGAAAGGGTTAAAACCTAGGTTGTGGACACTCAAAAGAGTCACCTCACTGAGACGATTCTTTTGAGTACCCACAACATAGGTTTTGGAGGTTTAATAAGGATTTTAGAACATCAAAAGGCCCCTGCAGATGACTTTTGCAACTTTTATTAGTCCCCTACCGGCGTGCCGAAGGGGACTATTAGGTTTGCACTCCGTCCGTCCATCTGTCAGTCAGTCAGTCAGTCAGTCCGGCAAATTTTTGTCCGGAGCATATCTCCAAAACTGTACTAGCTATGGCTATGAAATTCCATATGTGGATACATCTCATCAATGCGGAGTGCAGTGCATATGAACCATAACTCTTGCTTCCCTAATTTTTGAGTTATTTCCCTTTCTTTATTTTCATACTTGATTTTTGTCCGGAGCATATCTCCAAAACTGTACTAGCTATGGTTATGAAATTTCACACATGGATGCATCTCATCAAGGGGGAGTGCAGTGGACATGAACCATAACTCTTGCTTGCCTAATTTTTGAGTTATTTCCCTTTCTTTATTTTCATACTTGATTTTTGTCCGGAGCATATCTCCATAACTATACTAGCTATGGCTATGAAATTTCACACATGAATACATCGTATCAAGGGGGAGTGCAGTGGACATGAACCATAACTCTTGCTTGCCGAATTTTTGAGTTATTTCCCTTTCTTTATTTTCATACTTGATTTTTGTCCGGAGCATATCTCCAAAACTGTACTAGCTATGGTTATGAAATTTCACACATGGATGCATCTCATCAAGGGGGAGTGCAGTGGACATGAACCATAACTCTTGCTTGCCTATTTTTTGAGTTATTTCCCTTTCTTTATTTTCATACTTGATTTTTGTCCGGAGCATATCTCCATAACTATACTAGCTATGGCTATGAAATTTCACACATGAATACATCGTATCAAGGGGGAGTGCAGTGGACATGAACCATAACTCTTGCTTGCCTAATTTTTGAGTTATTTCCCTTTCTTTATTTTCATACTTGATTTTTGTCCGGAGCATATCTCCATAACTATACTAGCTATGGCTATGAAATTTCACACATGAATACATCGTATCAAGGGGGAGTGCAGTGCACATGAACCATAACTCTTGCTTCCCTAATTTTTGAGTTATTTCCCTTTCTTTATTTTCATACTTTATTGTCTTGATATACCTAAACATTGGGTTGCTATGACAACAGAAACAGACTCAAAAGTGCAAACCGGTAGGGGACTATGGTATTGCTTGCAATCCTCCAGTTACTTGTTTTTCTTCATTTTCTACGTTCAATTGTTATGGATGTAAAAAATATATTATAAATCAAATATTTTTAAAACAAAAACTTGATAAACATCAGGTCAGACAAATATTATTAATATTATGGAGCGTGGTTTGTGTTTGTGCAGTATAGATCAAAACTGACTTCTCTGTCTTGACCTTTTTTAAAATTTACAAATTGTGTGCTATTAGTGGCGGACAAATTGTATATGAAGAAAGAGCATCATCTTATAGACATTGATTTTATAACAGTTTTATCTGTTAACCCATTCCCACATATATGTACAACAAATCTGCAGCAGAATATTTTGAAAACATCTAGCTAAAAAGAAGGAAATTCTCTTTAAATGACGATATAATTATTTGAATAGAGTTGTAAATTATTGTGACAAAATAAGAAATCTCTCTTTTTGCCACAGTCTTCAAATATCTTCTGCTGCTGAAGCGTCTTCAGGTGGAAAAGCATTCAATGTTACCCCTTCCCCACATGTAGATGTTTGAAAACATTGCAGCGAAAGGAGAAATTACTCATCATGAGTAATTTCTCCTTTGGCTGCAATGTTTTCAACTGGCTAATAATCTCTCTTTCATTTATGGAGATTTTCCATAGGATATGTTTTAAAAGGATTCTGATTTAGATTTGTTGTATGAAGTAAAGGGTCAAAATGATGAGTTATTTATAGATGTAAAGACTCGCTGGTCAATTCTTACATTACCATGCATTGTTGTACATGTAATGTTCTTTGATATTCATGCAGGGCATATATAGTTTTAAGCAGTTTGGCCTCCCTTTTCCATATTTACAGAGGCATTTTGACAAATTTGCAGTAGACTCTTGAAAAAGTGTTGCAATAGAAGATATGGCTCATAATGAGCAATTTCTCCTTTTGCCACACTTTTTTTAACCCTATTCAATAGTTGTACATGTACTCAAATTTATAGAGATATTTTCATAATTTCCAATATATGTTTTCAAAAGCATCTGCAGCAGATAACTGAAATTATCTAGGCTGAAATGTGAGAAATGTCTGTAAATAAAAGTATAATTATTGAAAAGAGTTGAAAACATTATGCCAAAAGTACTTTCTTCTCTTGTCACAATGTTTTCAAAAGTTGTCTGCTGCAGACGTGTCAAGATGTGTCTATATGTGTGAACATGTTAACCCTTTCCCACGTACAGAAAATCTGCAGCAGACAACTTTGAAAACGTCTTAAGCAAAAGCAAAGAAAATCCCTTTAAATGAAAGAACAATAATTGAATAGTTGAAAACATGGTGACAAACGAAGAAATTGCTTGTTTTGAGCAATTTCTTCTTTTGTCGGCATGTTTTCAAAAATTCGTCTGCTGCAAAGCCGTCAGAAAGCGTCTATATGTGGGAACAGGTTTAAGGTTTCCCTAATGGATGACATGAAAACCCTCTGATCAGACACATGAAAACAAATGGAGTGGTAAAGGAATGTTTTTCCTTTCCCATATTGTGAATCTGTCTCTTTTTTCTTTCAGTAGCAGCATGTTTTTTATTTGTCTAATGATAATGAAATAATAGGTTTTATGGAAATATAATGTTGGAAAAGCTCTCAATGCAACAATTTGTTGTGCTTCAAAAATGGACTCACTTTGAAAGTGACATTTTTTCATATTTGGTGTATTTATTTCCTTTTTCTACAAATGCATGTTATATCAGAATTGAATGAGAGCTATATTTATTATTTGATATTTGTTTTGAAATTCAAAATGTGACAGTTTACCAATTTAATCCATGTGCATGCTATTAAATTGATTAAATTGGTCTGTAAAAGATTGGCTGTATGGCACTTCATAATTTTTTTTTAGACAACGCTCTTCCGTGCGATATCTGATCATTTTAATCCTGCAGAATAAACAGTTCTATGTTTTAACACTGACTGCTGGCACTGATTTCGTAAAGCCTGTGCGACCAGTATAGAGCCAGACCAGCCAGTGCATCCGCGCCATCTGAAAACATTCTATTCTGTTGGCTAATCAACTCGGCATTTGTTTCTTGATATTCCAAAGATTGGCTTCAGACTCCTCGAAGGTAAAGCTGGACAAGTACATTTAAAATTTAAAAAAAAATCAGTATTGAAAGAGTTAAGTATTCTTTCACTACAGATGGTGTATGTATCTACATTACCCTTCACTTCATATATTTACACTTCAGTTTGAAAGTATTGTGTAGCAAAAAAGTAAAACTTTATGGCAGCCTGTATGTGCAAATGTCTTAATTTCCTACATTATTTTAACCCTTTTCCATATGCAACAAATCAGCTGCAGAGGAAAACAATTCAGGGAAAACATATGGAAAAGTCTTAAAGTGAAAGATTAATAATTGAATTGAGTTGAAAATATTGTGGCAAAAGTCGTCTGCTTCAGTTGCTTCCAAATGTGGGAAAGGGTTAAAAAAACCAACAGAATATCGCCTCACCTGATATCAATAACTAGATGCCTGAAAACCAGAAAACCATGTTTTGAAACATTGTGAAAGAAGGAGCGGTTTCTCATGATGAGTAACTGCTCCCTTTCTCCTTTATTGAGATAGAATTGACTTTGTATTCCTCTGTAGCAGGCATCTTATAAAAACAGGGGAAAACAAGTATTGCTCAAAGCATGGAAATCTTCTTTTTCTCATAAAGTTTTCTACCGTCTCTAAACAAAATGAATGTGTCACACAAAATCTGACTTTTGTATTTAACATTCAGGTAGTAAACGGATCAATGTGCACATCCGCACAGTCTGATCAGGGTCTTCCTTGTTTGCCATCTGGTTGTATAAACATCCAAGAAGAAACTGAAGAAGAAAAATGGAATTCACGAGAATGTTATTGTGATTGTCATAGTTATTAACTGCTTTTCCGCTTACAGATGCATCTGCCACAAATGACCTTTGAAAACTTGTGGCAAATAGAGAAACTTCTAATACTGACTAATTTCTCCTATTGCCATAATATGATCCACTGTTCAATAATTCAATAATTATGTTTCCATTATATATAGTTTTTCAATATTTTTATCCCAGATATTTTTAATGTTGTCTATGTTAGATTTGTTGTATGTGGTTTAATTTCAAAACCTTCAATGGTGGGCTTTGTGTGACTAAGCTCAAAATAAGATCAGGATTATTCAGTTCTTTGCTTCCATTGTTTAAAGTTTGAAGAGTATAAGAAGAGGTTTTCAAGTGATGGGTTAATAATTTCCCAATTACAACAAATTTGCAGCAGACAACTTTGAAAACATCTAGGTCACAATATAGAACATTGCCATAAATGAAAGTATGATTATTGATTAAGCCTTTCCCTCATACGACAATTCTGCAGCAGACGACTTTGAACATATTTTGTCAAAAACTGGAAAATCTCAATAATTGAATGGATAACATACGATTTAAAGTAGAAAACATTGTGGCAAAAGGAGAAATTGCACGTTTTGTGCAAATTGCACGTTTTGTGCAATTTCTTCTTTTGTCACTAGTTTTCAAAAAGCTGTCTGCTGCAGAGGCGTCAGAAAGAAAGGGTTAAGAGTTGAACACAGCAAATGGAGAAACTGCTCATTATGATCACATTTTTCATTTGCCACACTGTTTTCTAATGTCATGCAGATGGATGTGTATGTAGGAAAAAGGGTTAAATTGTCAACTTCACATGAATGCCATGTTATTAAGAACGAAAGTGCTATAAAATTGCTTTTGTATAATAAATTTAAAATTGATGTTAGATTGAGTCTGTCTTATCTTCAGTCAAATTAAGGTCTTCATTTTCCATTATAAGCAATATATTTACAAAAGAAATTAATGAAAACCTTTTACTAATATTAATTGAGGTATGATGATTCAAAATTTAAATAAGAGGGCCATGATGATCGCTCACCTGATTTAATTATAGAATCAGTTAATGAAGTTTGTTAGGGGGTATAGTAACGGGGCTATTCGTTTGTTTGTTCTACACTGAACATTCTTTGACCGATCTTGACCAAACTTTGTATACAGTTAGTATATGGCAAGGTCTAGAAGCCTATTTATTTTCAAGGTTAAAGGTCAAGGTCAAAATTGGAATTTGACTATTTTCCCATATCAACAACGTTGTGACCACTCTACACTGAACATCCTTCGACTGATCTTAACCAAACTTGGTATACAGTTAGTATATGGCAAGGTCTAGAATCCTATTTATTTTCAAGGTCAAGGTAAAAATTAGACTTTGACTATTCAATATCAACAACCTTGTGACCACACTACACTTAACATCCTTCTACCGATCTTAACCAAACTTGGTATACAGTTAGTATATGGCAAGGTCTAGAAGCCTATTTATTTTCAAGGTCATAGGTTAAAGGTCAATTCAAAATTAGACTGACTATTCCATATTGACAACCTTGTGACCACACTACACTTAACATCCTTCTACCGATCTTAACCAAACTTGGTATACAGTTAGTATATGGCAAGGTCTAGAAGCCTATTTATTTTCAAGGTCATAGGTTAAAGGTCAAAGTCAAAATTAGACTGACTATTCCATATCGACAACCTTGTGACCACACTACACTTAACATCCTTCTACCGATCTTAACCAAACTTGGTATACAGTTATATACACTCTACACTGAACATCCTTTAACATATCTTAACCAAACTTGGTATACAGTTAGTATATGGCAAGGTCTAGAAGCCTATTTATTTTCAAGGTTAAAAGTCAAGGTCAAAATTGGAATTTGACTATTTTCCCATATCAACAATGTTGTGACCACTCTACACTGAACATCCTTCGACTGATCTTAACCAAACTTGGTATACAGTTAGTATATGGCAAGGTCTAGAATCCTATTTATTTTCAAGGTCAAGGTAAAAATTAGACTTTGACTATTCAATATCAACAACCTTGTGACCACACTACACTTAACATCCTTCTACCGATCTTAACCAAACTTGGTATACAGTTAGTATATGGCAAGGTCTAGAAGCCTATTTATTTTCAAGGTCATAGGTTAAAGGTCAAAGTCAAAATTAGACTGACTATTCCATATCGACAACCTTGTGACCACACTACACTTAACATCCTTCTACCGATCTTAACCAAACTTGGTATACAGTTATATACACTCTACACTGAACATCCTTTAACAGATCTTAACCAAACTTGGTATACAGTTAGTATATGGCAAGGTCTAGAAGCCTATTTATTTTCAAGGTCATAGGTTAAAGATCAAAGTCAAAATTAGACTGACTATTCCATATCGACAACCTTGTGACCACACTACACTTAACATCCTTCTACCGATCTTAACCAAACTTGGTATACAGTTAGTATATGGCAAGGTCTAGCAGCCTATTTATTTTCAAGGTCATATGTTAAAGGTCAAGGTCAAAATTAGACTATTCCATATCAACAACCTTGTGACCACTCTACGCTAAACAGTCTTTAACCAAACTTGGTATACAGTTAGTATATGGCAAGGTCTAGAAGCCTATTTATTTTCAAGGTTAAAGGTCAGAATTGGACTTTGACTATTTTCCCATATCAACAACCTTGTGACCACTCTACATTGATCATCTCTTGGCAGATTATAACCAAATTTGCCATACAGATAGTATACGGAAAGGTTTTTAATTCAAGGTCATAGGTTAAAGGTCAAGGTCAAAATTGGACTAACTATTTTCCCATATCAACAACCTTGTGACCACTCTACACTGAACATCCTTCGACCGATCTTAACCAAAATTGGTATACAGTTAGTATATGACCAGGTCTGGAAGCTTATTTATTTTCAAGGTCATAGGTTAAAGGTCAAGGTCAAAATTGGACTGACTATTTTCCCATATCAACAACTTTTTGACCACGTTACACTGATCATCTCTTTGTATATCATAAACAAACTTGCCATACATTTAGTATATGGTAAGATCTAGAAGCCTATTGATTGTAAATGTCAATGGGCAAAGGCCAAAGGCGAAAACAAGGACAAATTACACTTAGTTCTGTGGTACATAACATTAATAACAATTTAATAAAGGCACGGACAAATAACATTAGTTTTCTGGTACATAACATTAATATCAGGTCATTGGTCATATTTTTAGCCATATGTTTAAATTGAATACCGATGGGATGCATAGCCAAAACAGCCGTGCCTCCTGGCAGCCATGTTGTTTTTTTACCAATTACCAAGGAACATTTCTACAAAGTTATTCAACAAATAAAAAATGCGGCCTCCAGAATGTTTACAAGATTTTTCTTCAATTTGGCTTAGTGACCTAGTTCTGACCCAATATGACCCATATTTTAATTTGACCTAGATATCATACAGTCACACATTCTGACACAAAGTATATTCCTTTAATTTTGCCTAGTGACCTAGTTTATAACCTAGTATGACCCATAATCAACCTTGGCCTAGATATCATTAAGATAATCATTCTGACCAAATGTTAAGCTACGGATGTTAAAAATGCGGCTTCTACAATGTTAACAAGATTTGCCTTCAATTTGGTCTAGTGACTCGACATGACCTATATATCATCAAGACAAACATTCTGATAAAGTTTCAACATGTTCAAGTAAAAAATGCGGCTTCAAGAGTGTTAACAAGATTTTTCTTCAATTTGGCCTAGTGAACTAGTTTTTGACCTTGTATGACCCATATTTAAACTTGGCCTAGATATCATTCATTCAACATTCTGACTAAATTTCAAGTTGCGTAAGCAAAAAATGCGGCTTCTACAGTGATAACTAGATTTCCCTTCAATTTGGCGTAGTGATCTAGTTTCTGACCAAAATGTCATACTGCTGAAGCAAAAAGACCGGCATCTGGAGAGTTAACAAGATTTTCCTTCAATTTGACCTAGTGACTTACTTTTTGTCCCGATATGACCAATGTTCGAACTTGACTTACATATCATCAAGACAAACATTCTGACAAGCATAATGCGACGATGGTTCTCTCTTGTCTCTACTCTCACGACACCGCACGAATAATGAAACAAGCTATCGAGTTGTCGCGAGAACAGCGTCAACTTCACTTGAATATTTCTTCTCCTCGTGTAAAAGTACGGGAAACGGAAGTTGTAATGGCTATGTGAAGTGCTCTCTGGTTGGTCGATATTTGGTCGTGTCCGGATTGTTAGCCAATCAGGTAATAGGAAACCATTTATTTTTGTGTCGATATATTTAGTTTTGACGTGTCTGTGTTTTCCGCGGAAATGGTACCCCTTCCGGCAACTCAAATATTAAGAAAACGAAGAGACGGATCAAAAATCGGGACGATCATTCGATGTAGCAACTGATGGGCTACACAACGCACACCGAGTGGTTTCTAAATTCGAAAAACTGTGGGAGGAGATAGTTTTTCCCCGTTTCCATAGCAACGGTGGTTTCTATGGCGACTATACTACAAAAGGAACAACTAGAGCCTAGACCCTTCATCCCTACCAACTTTGGTCGAAATCCGTTGAATAGTTTTGGCGCTACGCTTGCCACAAACAAACAAACGGACAGAAACGAAGACCGACTTTAAGGGTCTCTAGAAGAGAGAACCAATAGTTTCAACATGCTCAAGTTGAAAATATGGCCTCCAGAGTGTTAACAAGATTTCCCTTCAATTTGACCTAGTGACCTAGTTTTTGACCTCATATGGCCTAGTTTCAAACTTGTCCAAAATTTGATGGAGATGAATCTTCTGATAAACTTTTATGAAGATCGGATGCAACACATGTAGCCTGTAGAGTGTTAACAAGGGCAAATGTTGACAACAAACGACGCACGACGGACGGACGCCGGACAAAATGTGATCACAATAGCTCACCTTGCACTTCGTGCACAGGTGAACTAAAAAGTTATGAATGTTTTAACGCTTTCCCACATACAACAAATCTGCTAGGCATATATATTGAAAATCTCTGAAGATAAATATTTATTTGCTATACTGATATATATATTTGTTTACTCTTAATCCTCTACCTCAGTTGGACAACATTTGACACCTCTGCCGGTGAAAATAATGCCAGAGAAGAAGACATTGAAAACAAACTATAAATAAATGATAACAATATTGTTTACTTAAAAATGTAAATCGGCAATAAAGAACTCATACTTGGGATTGGGCTTCTTTACCCTTGAAGTCGTGGATCTGGTTGGAGGATCCTGCGGTTCCGGAAGCTTCCTTACTTTACCCACCTCTCTGCCAGCAGCTTTCATTCCACGTTTAGGCATTAGTTAGGATCTTTGAGAAAATTTGTGAGGAGTACATGTACGTACAATTTGTGAACGGACGGGTGAATTCACAGCTTTTATATACGGCGTGTGACGTCAGCAAGGCGGCGAGAACGTTTAGCGAACGGTATGGTGGCGTTCCGGGTGGTAATGGACCGGTAGCCACACGGTAAGGACCGGCATGGACCCGGCGAGACACGGCAAGAAAACGGCCAACACGGTGACGCTGACTGGTACGCGGACGCTGTAAGTGGTAAGGACCCGGTATAGAGACGGTATGGAAATGTTGAGTACACGGTTTAAAAAAAAAATGCGGACGGAGAGATTATCACCGCTTGTCATTTAAATCAAACGGTATGGGCCCGTTTGGCTTAGCCGGTGCTATGTGACAGCGCCCGTGTAAACCGTTCCCCCGTACACGATTACGAACAGTTTGCCCACTGATTCGGTTATTACGAAGTCCAGGTGTGTCAGCAGCAGTAGCAGTGGCAGTTTGGAATCGATTGCGCAAATGAGAGTGTTCATTATATAGCGGTGTTGACCACGCGTTGTAACACGAGGACGTCCAGTGGCAAGTCGTCGATGCGTCCTGTCGTTCGAAATCGTGCGCGAAGATTTCGTATCGCTCGACTAGAACTCCCAACATGCATTGCAACGTCTTCTGTCGACATGCCAGCATCAAGCATGCCAATCGCACGTTCGCTTAAATTATTTTTTACAAATTGTGGAGCGTTTTTGTTCATTTGACAACAATGTCAGTAAAACAAGCAAAACAAATTGACCGAATACCACAGGGGAAATGTTGAGCAAATTATGCACATGCAAAGTCGACGAATAACAGTGCAAATACAATCGATAAAATTCATGAATCCTGATAACACAGGTCAAGGCTAATATTACCTGTCTACTAACTTTACACAATTTTTTTTTTTCAGTATAGTTATTTCGTAGTATTTTTTAAAACTAGTAACGATATAACTTTTAAACTTTTTTCACAATGTATAATTAATACGAAAAAAAAAACATAAATGGGTATTTTCGTTCATAGGTAACAGTTGTGAGATTATTTTTTTTTTTTAATTTTTCAATAACCCATGAATCTTTCTGAAATGAAACTGGCCAAATCCATGGGGGCCGCCATTTAGGATATATGTATAAAATGAGACGAAAAACAAAACAGCTGTGTGAAGTTAGCTAAACATACGACATTCGACATTCGACATTCAAAAGTTGAAAAAAAAACCGAATGTCGCGCTGGCACGACATTCGACATTCGACATTCAAAAGTTGAAAAAAAAAAAACGAATGTCGTGCTGGCACGACATTGGACATTCGACATTCAAAAATAAAACTTCAAAAAGTCGAATGTCGTGCTGGCACGACATTCGACATTCGACATTCGACATTCAAAAGTTGAAAAAAAAAACGAATGTCGTGCTGGCACGACATTCGACATTCGACATTCGACATTCAAAAGTTGAAAAAAAAAAAACGAATGTCGTGCTGGCACGACATTCGACATTCGACATTCAAAATAAAACTTCAAAAAATCGACATTCAAAAGTTGGAAATACAAACCGAATGTCGTGCTGGCACGACATTCGACATTCGACATTCAAAAATTAAAAAAAATCTCAACGGAGTGGAACAACGGCCTTAAGGCGAATTTCTACCCGAGTCTGTGTATTACGGGGAGCACTTGGGCCGATAGCCCTTGTCACGGGAGTCGGAAAAAAAATCACAATGGAGTGGAACACTTTTATTTTTTTCTTACGAACGTGGAACAACGGCATTAAGGCGGATTTCTACTCGAGTCTGCTGCGTGTATTACGGGGAGCACTTGGGCCTACAAGCTCTTGTCACGGTAGTCTAAGAAAAATAAATCACAACGGAGTGGAACACTTTTATTTTTATTACAGGTCCCGCAGTATACCCGCGCTTACGGCGAAGTGCAGAGCTTTGTTTTACGCTAGCACTCCGCTGCTAGAAGGGGAAATGTGCGCCCCTGCCGCATACGATATACAGCCGGTCCCGCAGTCTAGCCGCGCTTAAGGCGAAGTGCTGAGCCTTGATTTAGGCGAGCAATCGGCTGCTAGTAGGGGAAATGTGAGCCCGGGTCGCATACTCTATAAGGCAGCCCCTGCAGTCTACATTCGACATTGGAAATTCAAAAACGAATGTCGTGCTGGCACGACATTCGACATACGACATTCAAAAATTAAAACTTTAAAAAATCGAATGTCGTGCTGGCACGACATTCGACATTCAACATTCAAAAATTGGAAAAATAAATGAATGTCGTGCTAGCACGACATTCGACATTCGACATTCAAAAATTAAAAAAAAATCTCAACGGAGTGGAACAACGGCCTTAAGGCGGATTTCTACGCGAGTCTGCCGCGTGTATTACGGGAAGCACTTGGGCCGATAGCCCTTGTCACGGGAGTCGAAAAAAAAATCACAATGGAGTGGAACACTTTTATTTTTTTCTTACGAGCGTGGAACAAAGGCATTAAGGCGGATTTCTACTCGAGTCTGCTGCTTGTATTACGGGGAGCAGTTGGGCCTACAAGCCCTTGTCACGGGAGTCGAACAAAAAAAAAAATCACAATGGAGTGGAACACTTTTATTTTTTTTCTTACAGGCGTGGAACAACGGCCTTAAGGCGGATTTCTTCCCGAGTCTGCCGCGTGTATTACGGGGAGCACTTGGGCCTACAAGCCCTTGTCACGGGAGTCGAAAAAAAAAAAAAATCACAATGGAGTGGAACACTTTTATTTTTTTTCTTACAGGCGTGGAACAACGGCCTTAAGGCGGATTTCTTCCCGAGTCTGCCGCGTGTATTACGGGGAGAACTTTGGCCTACAAGCCATTGTCACGGGAGTCGAAAAAAAAAAAATATCACAATGGAGTGGAAAACTTTTTTTTTTCTTACGAGCGGATTTCTACCTGAGTCTGTCGCGTGTTTTACGGGGAGCACTCCGACGATAGTCGGGGAAATGTAAGTCGGGGCCGCATACTCTTTAAGGCATGTCCCGCAGTCTACCCGCTCTTACGGCGAAGTGCTGAGCTTTGTTTTACGCTAGCAATCCGCTGCTAGTAGGGGAAATGTGCGCTGGTGCCGCACATGATATACGGCCGATCCCGCAGTCTACCCGCGCTTACGGCGAAGTGCTGAGCCTTGATTTATGCGAGCACTCGGCTGCTAGTAGAGGAAATGTGAGCCGGAGCCGAATACGCTATAAGGCAGGTACCGCAGTCTACGCGCGCTTACGGCGAAGTGCTGAACCTTCTTTTACGCTAACACTCCGCTGCTAATAGGGGAAATGTGCGCCTGGGCCGCATATGCTATACGGCAAATCAGGCCCCAACATTCGGTTTTTTTTCAACTTTTGAATGTCGAATGTAGTGCCAGCACGACATTCATTTTTTTGAAGTTTTATTTTTTGAATGTCGAATGTCGAATGTCGTGCCAGCACGACATTCATTTTTTTTTTCTTCAACTTTTGAATGTCGAACGCGAATGTCGTGCCAGCACGACATTCGGTTTTTCTTTCCAACTTTTGAATGTCGAATGTCGAATGTCGTGCCAGCACGACATTCAAATTGTTGAAGTTTTATTTTTTGAATGTCGAATGTCGAATGTCGTGCCAGCACGACATTCATTTTTTTTTTCTTCAACTTTTGAATGTCGAACGCGAATGTCGTGCCAGCACGACATTCGTTTTTTTTTTTCCAACTTTTGAATGTCGAATGTCGAATGTCGTGCCAGCACGACATTCAATTTGTTGAAGTTTTATTTTTTGAATGTCGAATGTCGAATGTCGTATGTTTAGCTAACTTCACACAGCTACGAAAAACATGGATTGAAAATGATTGTCGTCTTTTTAATAATTTTGTTTTAATCGATATTTTGGGTATGTATAAAATGAGACGAAAAACACGAATTAAAAATTATTGTCGTCTTTTTAATCATTTTTCTTTAAAATCGATATTAAAATCATTAAAGTGCTGTATTATGTGGGAATTAACATTTGTACGAAAAGTTAAAAATAAATGAAACTCTGTAAGAAAAATGTTTTCCTGTTCGTCAAAAAAACGACAGCATTAGTCACCTTACGCCCGAACCTAAATGTTGACTGTATTGTAGCCAAAGAAGGACGTGACGTCATTTCCGTAACACTTCATCTTGGCGTAACGCCAATGGAGCGACGTCGTTTCCCGCAACAAATGTGGTATCAACATGAAATACCCCAAATTCCTATACATGAGCTATTGACTCACTCATTCAAAGTATATTGATAAATTTACCAGTAGTAACTTATTTTTTTAAGCGGCGTAAACATAATAAAGAAAATTAAAAATTATTAGATTTCATGCACGACGAGTATTAATAAAAGTCAATTTATGACCTTGATTTGTTGTGTGTAATACTAGTGCAAGACAGACAGGCTTGGTTAGGTGAATGTTATAGCATGGATTCGATCTACGTGATATAACTGAAAAGTAAAGACTCGATGTATGCTCAATACGATGGAGTCGCTATCAAAATCGAATGGGATCCATAAATTACTTCGAGATATCGACGTGTTAGATGGACGACCCAAGTACAGTGGTCTCACTATACCTTGAACACGAAGGAGGCCGATAAAATACTTCGAGATATCGGCATGTTCGAGCGATTCCTCAATCTATTCTTATATATTAATATATGTGTTTTCAGCTTCATAATTCACTAATACTTAACTTTTTATTATGAAAAACAAGCCAGTCATAAGATCATATCAAGAAAAACAGCACAGAAGCAGTTCTGATTGATTGCACGTCAGACCAATAAGAACTGCTGCTACACTATTTCCAAACGACAGATTCCTCACAGGAATTGGTTCGAGTTATACGGTGTATCCAAGTTATAGAATGTTCGTGCTATCGCAATCACTGACAATTTTTAACAAATATGAAATTGTTTATAGGTTCTATGCAAGATACCTCGGGATTCTTGGAAGCGCCGTGTTCGAGTGGTTAGCGTCGTGTATTGGAAAACGGGCGTCCCGGGTTCGATTCCATGTCACGGCACTACGGTCATGGTGGAGTGAGGCAAATTTTCTAGCCTAGTACTGGTTTGTTTACCCAGGGTCATGAATAAGTGAACTGTCGCCGTGATATAAGATAAATAATGTTGAAAACGGTGTAAAACATCAATTAAAAAAATATTTCTTTGAAGAGTATAATCTGCCGGGCGAAATATACATTGCGGCATTTTTACGGAAAACTAAAGTCTTAGTAAATTAAATTTGAAAAGCAATCCTTCCCTCATGGAAATACCTAAACACTACGTCAAGATTGAGTTCGGCGATCCTGTGATGTAACTGTTTAGATCAATGTATTCACTGTGGAGTGCACTTTTTGCTAGCCTTGTACAGGTGTGTTAAAAAACAATTAAAATAAAAATAAGATCAACTTAAACTAAAATAACGGAACATGTTTCATTCAAATTTAACCTTGAGTGTGTTTTCCACATATAATACATATGCAGCAGACGATCAATGCCAAACTATAGACATCAAAGAGCGTCTTCATGTGGGAAAGCGTTTAAGTTTTCGATTTTATTTGTAGAAATCTCTCTTTCGTGGGAAATATTTTTATTGATATTTTGGCATATTCAAACAAGCATAAATGGTCACGCGACCGAGAAAGTAGAACCTCGTCTTCATAGGTTAGATTTACAATACGCAAAGTCCATACTGTCGGTTTTCTCGTGCGACGGCCCATATGATATACTTGAATCGCTAACCACACGCAACTAGGAACTTTTGTTTATGTGTATATTCGGATATGGAACGTCTTTACTATCTTAATATGTTGTATTGTATTATTATACGCCGTACATTTTCACGTATACGAGATACATATTTCCATTGACATGGTAAAGTTTACATGATATGCAGTACCTTTTCTGTTATACATGGTGGTTATTTAATAATATGCAATGCAAAAAAGTGTAGATACACTAGAATAATCTTTATGTGGTGTACAAACAAATCATATGCAATACAAACAACATTATATGCAGTTCAAATGACATTATATGCAGTCATTTTTTCAAAACATGTGGTGGTACTTTGATTAATATACAGTATATTTACCTTTATATGCGGTGCATTTTTCTTTACGAGGATCGTACTTTCGGCATTCTACGGAATAATTTCGGAAATTACCGAGTATGACAGTCTATTTCAATCAAAGTGCTGAAAGGATTGATGGTAAAGGGGTGTCTGTAAGTTGAATAGATATGGCATAGTGTATATGGATACACGTTGTCTACAATGTATCATCGACATGTTAACAAACCAAAGCAGATATGTTTGAAACAACACGAATTGCCTGCCAATAACCGAGCAGCGACCATTAAGCATAATATTTCCTGTTCAGTTTACACTAAATATCCACACTGTATATTGGAATCATGCTGTTACATGTGAATGACAGACAATCGAAAGCATGCTAGAGTTATGTTTGTTGTGCAATTCACATCTACAGGTCATAGGTTTCCTATAAACCAAGTTTGAAATTGTTGCATTGAAAATTTACTCAGACAATGGCCGAAGAAAACAGGGGCAAATAGAGATTATACCTAATAAACTCACATCATATATATGTTCGAAATATTGGATAGTTCTCCTGATCACAATGTATAAGGGTGACCATGAAATGAATCTTCCAAACAGAAACAGCGTTTAGACCAATGAATACAAACCGTGACGAACGTATGGTCAAAAACACGGAAAGACAGTCGGTCGAACCAGACAAAGGTGAAAGAACAAGACCCCTTCCATGTGTTGCATTCGAGAAAGTAATATATAATAAGTGAGAACATGGAAAGATAAAATAAAGACATTCTCCAAAAACAGCATGCTAGAGTCATGGTTAGTGTGCACTGCATATCTGCAGGAGATAAGTTACCTTATAAACAAGTTTTAAAATGTATTGAGACAATGGCCGAACTTTATAAGGAAACATAAAATAACTCCCATTTCTGATTTATTTGTTCCTATCGGGTGCATTGTTTCCCATATACAATAAATCTGCTGCAGACGATATTTAGGGAAATGAAAAATTCTATTCTATCTATAATTTATAGTATAAATGGTATTGAAAAAATTACATTATGCTATATAATTCAGCAATACGGTTTGTCTCATTCAAATCATTCCTCTTACAACTCTAGCACCCTCAGTCACTCTTACTCTCTGTCTGACCCAGACGCACTTCATTCTCACTCACTCCATTCAGTCTTCATTCAGCCTAAGTCACCATCACAGCCACCCACCACTCTCTCACAGCCACCCAGTCACACTCTCTAACAGCCACCATCACTCTCCCACCGCCACCAGCACAGCTACCTACTCACATCCACCGCCACCATCACTCTATGACAGTCACCATCAATCACAGCCACCATAATTCTCACAGCCACCCACTCTCAGCCACCATCACTCTCTCAAAGCCACCCACTCACAGCCACAATCACTCTCTCACAGCCACCCACTCACACTCTCTCCCACTCACCATCACTCTCTAACAGCCACCATCACTCTCCCACCGCCACCAGCAGAGCTACCCACTCACATCCACCGCCACCATCACTCTATGACAGTCACCATCAATCACAGCCACCATCATTCTCACAGCCACCCACTCTCAGCCACCATCACTCTCTCAAAGCCACCCACTCACAGCCACAATCACTCTCTCACAGCCACCCACTCACAGCTACCCACTCACAGCCACCACCACTCTCTAACAGCCACCCACTCACAGCCACCATCATTCTCTCACAGCCAGCCTCGTACACGTTTGACAAATGTCAGAAACAATGTTGACCTAGCTGGGGCTCGAACCCACAACGCTTGTATTTTGAATTGACAGACGGCTGCTCTACCTACTGGGCTACCGAGTTTCATACAAATCGATGCCATTACAAAATATTTATTTATCAAAAGTTAATTACCAGGTCAATACTACGCAGTAATATTAAAAATATGTTTTATGTTATCATCGACACAAAGTGGTATCTCATCATAATTATATAAGCATTCGTGTCGTAATTTTAAACATTTTAAATGTATTACTAAATAAATATAAGTTACAAGTTTACCCATCAATCTTAGCCTGAAACCTATTAATACGTAAACTCAGGTGCTTATAATAACACCGTTGTTATAGCCTAGTGGCTACGAACGAAGCGCTTCAAACCTTAACGTTCCCTTTTCATTGTTTCGATCCTTATGCTAGGCGTGCATTTTTGTCTGTCTGTTCTTTTTTCTAAATTTGATTTGTATATATTACATATACGACCATCTATTTTTCTTTTCAGACAATTTCATTCAGTCGATCATAAGATTCCTTTCATCTTCAAATGTTTCAATTCCAGTGCAATGTCAATGTACGTGTAATCTTGCCCCAAATGTTACAACGTATCTTACATGCACATATATCTTTTTTTATAAGATTAACTCGACAATATAAAATACATCTAATTAATCGGCATACCTGTACTTTAATCATTTAAAGAAAAAATAATCATGCTCGCATAAAACAAAATGAGCATCATGATAAAAAGGCCAAAATTGTAAAAGACATTCCGATTTAGATATTCGAACCCGTGACAATTGCAATTGCAGCTATGTGTGTTAAGTACAGAGCTATCTACGAAACAATGATCAGCATTTGCAAAATTCCGATGCAGCGTAGCCCCTCTTAAAATTGAGACTGGTCGGTATGAGAGTTTAGTTGAGAATGACCGGCTTCGTCCGTTTTGTAGTAACGATAAAGAAGATGAATGTCATGTTATTTTGAAATGTGCTATGTATGAAGATATTAGGAAATATTTAATACTTAAGGCTGTAAGCCTAGACGCTAATTTTCAATACTTTGATGACTTTAATAAAATGAAATTTCTCTTTTCCAATTATGATTTGATAAGGCTATGTGCCAAAACCTGTTTTAAAATACTACAAGAACGTAAAAATACTTTATATAAATAATGTAAATAATTATCTTAAAATGTGATACCAACTTTTTATATAATGCTGAGAAATCGGTGCTAATATGGTCATGCCAGATCTGGTCTGGGATGATAACTGATATTTTAAGCCTTTTTAAAAATTGCTTTTCGATATATATAGCGGTGTATTTAAATTTATTTTTCACTTCACGGTTTAAAACATTATTTTAACACATTTTTAGGCCTAGAGTCAAAATAAGCACCGGTTTCTCAACTGTTACCGGTCATTAACACAGAACACGTATGATAAACATGGCCGCTGGAAACAGTTCTGGTTCATAACGTCCTCCTTAATATTGAACCACATATTTAAATTCAAGAGTCTCTCCGTTTTAAAGGAAGCGGACATGGTCACCACTTTGATTTTAGATAATACCACAGGCCATCCAAGACGTTGAATGAGTCTGGCATACCGTCTTAGTCTCTTTTTCGCTTTGTTAATGTTGTTTACTTTTCCATTCGTTATCACTTTTCCGGTAGAAAACACCATACAATGTCCACCGATCTTATATTGTTTCAACTGATCACCCGAATATCTTGCTGGATCCTATCATATTTACAGTTTTAAAGGTCAGAGCTCGTAAGTCAATCTGACACTGTAAATTGGCTAGCATACCTTTCTGGTTATCGTGGTCACTTTAAAACTGGCATGGTACGATGTCAGGGATAACGGTTTCTACGTATGAAATGATTTATCTTAAGACAAAAACATAAAAAAAAGAGTAAATATTAGGTGAAAATAATTGTTATTGACATCCACTCAATACAGTACAAAGGTGAATAGTGTGATATCACCTCTACAATAGCGGTATTTCAATTAAAACATTCATACATAGATCATACATTTGACGCTTAATACAGGACATTAATACAGAACCCCGTGTGAAAACACGTAAAATAAATAGAACACTGTAAATTGTCCGTACACACAACGTGATGGTTAACATCTTTACCAGTTGGTGTAATCGTTAGGATTACACTCTGAACATCTAAGCATTCCCATCTGGTTGGCGTGGTCACTTTGAAACTGACATGGTACGATGCCGTCCAGTTCATGGATAACGGTTCCTACGTCTGAAATGATTTCTTTTAAGCGTAGGTATTCTCCGGATCTCATGCACATTCCTTTCCTTGTTGGTTCTATTTCCTCCTCTGGTTTCCAATATTTTCTAATGTCTACACACGGATTAGAATTTCTATAATTAAAGGGCGATAACTCTTTATTGACTCAAGCGATATGGCTAGTTATCGAACTTGTCTAACATATTATGGCAATACACATTCTGACCAAATTAGGTGATGATGGGACAAAGGCTTCTCAAGTTATTGAGCTGACAACATACTGGACGCCGCCCGCCCGTAATTTAAACCATATCACAATGAGGGAAAACAATACCCAATACTTTGGTCTCGAATACTTTATGAATGTCTCTCCATATTTGTTTTCATCCAGCTATACTCAAGCAAACTTAGCGGAAGTTTCTTTTTTTGTTCAGTATACTATATAATTTTCCTTTTTGACGTTTTCACTCCCGTTTTACTCTGTTTTATTAATTCGACGTTTTAGTCATTCGACGTTATAACTCCCGCCGCATATTCTTTACAAAATTATCGACGATGATTTGGATATTAAATCGTTTATTCAAAATCAATTTTGTGCATGGTTTCTCGAAAGTTGAAAAGGGCAGCTCTAGTGTTTCTATGGAAAGCCGGCGCGCCATGCGAATTGCGAAATGCACTATGCTTTTTGCGAAATGTTTCTTGCTTATTGCGAAATGTTTCTTGCTGAATACGAAATGCTTCTTGCTGAATGCGAAATGCTTCTTGCTTAGTGCGAAATGCTTCTTGCTGAATGCGAAATGTTCTTGCTTAGTGCGAAATGCTTCTTGCTTAGTGCGAAATGCTTCTTGCTGAATGCGAAACGCTTCTTACTCAATGCGAAACGCTTCTTGCTGAATGCAAAAACGGGGAGTCGGATTCTGTTTTGGTATAGTTGCTCCACAAGAGTTGCATGCAGCTTACATTGCGATGACGACAGTTTGGAGCAATACTCTGAGGATATATTCGCACAGATACAAATTTTTAATTTGATTGGACCAAATTTTGCCCTCTATGTCAAATAACGCTAAATACATCCGTTGACTTGCTAATCTACACTATAGTCCCTAAACAAACCTTTGCTTGTGTAGAAATGAGTGTATACCATCACCAGAATGTATTGAATATATGACATTCAGTTTAAATGCATTTCATCAAATTTGACTATTATTGACATGTATATTGATATTTAAAATGCAATTGTAGAAATTAGTATGCTATTCAATGAATTGGATGATGTGTAACATCTTTATAAAAAAAAAATGTTATCAGATGGATCACTCATACTAAAAGAACGGAGACAGGGTACCTGGGTTCCAGGTCATTACTGATGCATGGAGGTCATCACCAGACCACAGTTATGTAAAAGAACCTCCGAAAATCTTCTTTTGTCGCCATGTTTTCAAAACGCTGTCTGCTGCAGAGGCGTCAGAAAGCGTTTATACGAGGGGATGGGTTAAGAAACACTTGATAGATTGATTGGGGTTTAACGCCGTTTTTTACAATTTCTCAGTCATATCACGGGGGCCAGTTCGTCTACTTATATAAGTTGAGAAACACATACAAGAAATCTACAGCAGACCAATTTGCAAAATTAATTTTGGAAAATAATTATTACTGGTATCACAAAAAGAGTTTCAAATTTATTATACTTGTGATAGTATTTTTCAATCAGTTTGATTTATTATAATTTCACTGCTTTTAATGTTGGATCCCATGTGTGTTTTAAAAGATACTCAAATGCTAAGCCTGGTCCAATTGTTTAATGACATAACTATGTGAAGTGAGACATTCTACTTCATAGCCAAATTATTGAATCCCATTTAATTCCAAGCTGTTCTCCGCCGGCATGTATCATTATTAAGACAATATTCCTTCATATCGTTTTTCATACTAGGAAGCCCAACGTCTGCTTTGTTGTAGTATAAAATGGCATCAGCTTCACCACTCTATCTGCTAGTCCTCGCTACCTCTTGGACATAAGCTGTGAAAGAATAGAAACAACTTAAATAATGTTCTACATGAACATAACTAAATGTGCAATCTGCTCAGTAAAGTGTTAAGTTAACCATATTTTAACCCTTTCCCATACAGATTAAACCGTGACTTTCTGTATACATGTTTGCCTTTGATTATAATTGCAAACCAGATTGCACATCTGTGTTTACTGTTAGATTCAGCTTTATCAACCTTTTCCCACTAAGTGAAATATAGACGCATTTTGACAATTCCGCAGCAAACGACTTTTGAAAAGCAATTTCTCCTTTTGTCACAATGTTTTCAAATTTTCACAGTAATTATACTGTCATTTCTTGAGATCTTCAAGATGATTTCAGTCGATCTTTGCAGATGTTGGAACGTGTCAAGCGAACAATGTAGATCTTGATCAGCATTATCCATGCAAGCTGATCTGGATCTAAGCTGCAGGAATAGTTGATATAGGGCATAAAGTGGGAATGGCTAAAAAAACAGTAACTTCAAATGACAATAGAAATTCAGAACTCATTTGACTTGAGAAATCAAATAAACAGTCAAATGTTTTATAGTAAATTGTTCAAAATCGAGCCAATATTGCTTAAATATGGGAGTACTAAAACTTATAATATATAAAGGAAACAAGTGAACATTTAAATGATATACACGTATCCCATAAAGATAAAATCATTTATTTCTAATGAGATCCCGTTTATCAGAATTTCAAATACATTTTCATCTATCCGAAAACTTTACTACTCGATAACAAATAATTTTCTTCCAAACAGAACAAAGCATCATACAATGAAAACATGGAATCAATTTATTACCTTATTTAATAAGATAAATGAATTATTATCCCGATGGTCAACACAATAAGAAATTTAGATATTACCTGATAGTCCATCGCGTCCGCCATTATTTGGTTTGTGCCTGACCCTTTACATAGTAATAAGGGGAAGGAACTCCAGACTAGACGCATTTCGCACTAAGCAAGAACATTTCACATTCAGCAAGAAACATTTCGCATTAAGCAAGAAACATTTCGCATTCAGCAAGAAACATTTCGCATTGAGTAAGAAGCATTTCGCAATAAGCAAGATGCATTTCGCAATTCGCATGGCGCGCTGTCTTTCCACTTTCCATATATGTTTACGAATATTTTGAAGCGTTTGACTTGATTTGACGCTTCATCAATTGCAGGGTTTACCTAAAATACGCAATGTAGATTTTTGGGCGAAATGGGCGAAATGTAGAGGATAATACGCAATGTAGATCATATGATATTAAAAGTTGATTATTGTTAAATTCATTATTATTAGTAGGTGCAGACTACCGCTCGTGGAGGTGGGATGTGGGCTTCTAGAGTCATGGTAAGGTCAACAGCGGGCAAGGTCAATGGAGGTGGGTCGGAGGGGTCATGGTAAGGTCATTAGCGGGTTATCATCATTCGCGGACAAGGTCAATGTCAGTTTCAAGATCACGGTAAGGTCATTAGCGGGTTATCCTCATTTGCGGACAAGGACAAGGTCAGTTTCAAGGGTATGATAAGATCAACTTTTTTGTTTCCTGCGCGCGCCACTTTTCAAGGACATGGTTAGGTCAGCTGGTTCGTTTCCCACGCGCACCACTTTGGAGAAGTAAATCAATAGGTTTACATATGCGGGCTCCATTCGGTTACGGACATTCTTTCTAGGTCAATCCCTTTATTCTTTGACCACTTTGTAAAATTGAAATAAACTCAAGCGGAAAATGAGCATACATCTAACCATCAATCTAATGATATTTTGTTGTATTTGTTTAATTTAGTCTCAGACTGATATAAGGTAAAACTACTCTACAGTGGTAATTTGACTAAGGTCACATTCTTTCACCACTGATAACATTCTTAATCCCCAGGCAGTGTAAACAATACCTAACACCTCATACGCATCAATAGACGGTGACAATGTCACTCAACTTAAATAGATAGTGTAAATGATAAAGAACTCAGTCAAACAGAATAAGTTTAACAATCACTTATATATATATATATATATATATATGCAAGGGGTATGCACATGGTGTAGTTGAATGATGCATCGGCAACAGAAACAAAATGAGTCTATGTCAATATTACTTTAAAATAAGAAATTAAAAATTGAAGTGAATTTGCCTTAAAAGAGTGTTTATTGTTCTAGTAAAAAAAATACCCAGAGTGTTTACTCTGTATTTCATCCAAAATGGCTCAATAATCAAGACAGTTATTCTCTAGTCATTAGTGAAGAATACTTATATACAACATAGTTTGTTTTTCCGCTGTATAAATGAGGTAATTAATAATTAATGTCCATAAAATTTTCATATTATCATTTGACTCTAGATTTCGAGCGACGAAGTCAAATAATCATGATTGTGTATCTGCAAAGTGATGAGAGCAATGATTATTTTCCTGAAAATAAACCATGGAATTTTAAAATACATTTAAAAACACCCCTTACATTTGATGGAAAGTGGGAAATCGCGTTGGTGGAATTTCAAGCATCAGCGTCTAAAACAAAATCGAAAAACAAAACGAACCAAACTTTGTTCATATTTTCAAATATTTGTGATGAAAGTATTCTGAATGGTGAAAAACAACAAGTTTTGCGACGTGTTTCATCCACCAAAAGTAACCAATGGAATATATGTTTTGATACACCAATCTATCTTCCGTTGAAGAAAAATGAATTGTTAGAATTCACCGTCCTTATAAAAGATCGCTATGATCGTGAAGCATCATTCTTACAAGAACCAATACTGCTAACATTACAGTTTATTAAACAATTATGAATGGGTATTATATGTATCATTGTACGCGTGATTAATGGGCAACAGAAAACACAAAATACCAATTAATGATGGATTATGAAAAAAGAATAAAAGTATACCACATACCTAATGTGAAGCAAAATTGTAAATAGGACACAAAGAGTAACAAGAAATCCTGCAGAGTTTCAAAAGAGTAACTACTCTTTTTACAGTGTAACAAAAGAGCACCTACTCATTTTGCAGAGTAACAAAAGAGTAACATCAATAACTGCAGAATGGTTAATGAGTAACAAGAAAGTTATTTAAAAACCCGTAATAATGATAGAATATTAAAGAAAATGACCGAAACAGTAATATAGTATTCCTGCGATTAAAAGCATTTTAAAAAATATCACATTAATTTCAATATATTGTGTCATGTTGTGTTTTCAGTGTGTACATAAACTGCATTAATATATTTTAAAAAGGCAATCTTCATTCTAACTAAGACTGTCCTTGTGAGAAAACCATTATGAATTCAACTACATACTTCCCGAATCCTAAACGAATTAAAGATTTGTTCAAGTCTCCTAGACGTCCTCTGTTAAATGAACAGAATTCTATGATAGAACTTGTTACACCAATACAGGCTGTAGTAAATAGAGCAAAGTCAGAGTTGGAACGTATAAATAGAGCAAAGTCAGAGTTGGAACGTATAAATAGAGCAAAGTCAGAGTTGGAACGTATAAATAGACCAGCAACTGCAAACCCTGTCATAACTGCAGCAGATTTTCCCAACAGAAAGTTTAAAGTCAAACGTCATCCCAAGAAGAGAATTTGCAGAAAGACTACTACAACAATTACTGTTGTACCTGAGAAAAAGGCAAACGCGCCTATCCAAAAAGGAAAGAACTATCAAAAACAAACAGGCAAAGAAAAAGATACAAAGAGCAAGGCATCTTCCAGAATTTAACGACATTTTTGAACGACAATAATTTCCATTGAGCTGTACTGACAGTTGTAACAATTACGACCAGTATGTATTCATGTGATCAATGTAACAAAACATTTGATAGAAAATACAACCTGGAACGGCATAAACAAGCTAAACACCAACATGAAATTTCCGACAGCATGTACTCAGAGCAAGAAAATAGTTCAGACGTGCAAGAGAATCACGAAAGTCCGATGGATAAAATCATTGAAACTGTTTTTGATCACTTCCAACAGGCATACAACACAAAAGTTTCAGAGAAAATGGAACAAGAACATTTGTCAGAAGACGATGCTAAAGAGCAGGTTTTTGAAGACATGAGACCTATTTTCAGAAAAGGCTTAGTCAACGAATTTACCGATACCCTTATGTGGATAAATGCGTTACGACAAGACCCAGTGTACAGGGCAATACAGAAAACAAGTAATCGAGTTATGGAGGTGGAAGATTTTGACCAAGGAGAAGCACTGAAATATGCGTGTTCTAAACGAAAGCATTTGTTCGATAAAGTTTTGAATCAATACGAGCCACCCGAAATTAAAGAAGAGTGAGCTTGTGCTACTTTATGCAACTCTCAGCGTGTTATTTTCAAAAACTCTGTAGAGAAAAATAGATTGTCTCTAATGTTGTGTGTTTCATTGTCAGATGTTTAATAAATTGTCAAAAATATATCACTCTTGTTATTTATTTGCATACTTTCAAATTGAATACGTGTTGAAGTTATAAGAAAACGCTTGAAACTAGCTAACTTCGCTATAGACTCGTCCGTCCATGCCTCGATTTATTTCCAGGCCGTTTACTCATTGATTACTCATTGTCTTTTAATTTACTCCGTATATACTCTGTAGAATTTGACATGCTCTTCATTTATTCATTTTCTTTAAATGGATCAAACTGAACTTGTATACATATTAAAAGTATGATCACTTTCGTCTTTTCACACAATGTTTTCAACATCGTCTATCTATCGAGGCATCAAAAGTGTCTGTATCTATAACATATTCAGATTAACCAATTAAAAAATTGAAAGGAATCTGATATGAAGTGACCCGGCGCTCAAATATTTGACCGAGACATTAATTAAGACTCCGTCTAACGCGCATAAATGGACTCTCATTTTTCCCTCCAAATTCCAAAGGCCATAGACCCGTATAAAACTGCAATGCGAACTTTAAAATTAGATTCCTTTTGAAAAATAGAAACACATAAAGGTAAAGATATTATTTGTAAAAACATATTTAGGTTGTATCTATCTATCTATCTATCCTTCCTGGATGTTTTACACATTAGTACTTCTCGATACAGGAAGAGTTTATTTTCGAAGCGGTGAGAAAAGAAAAGGGTTACTTCAGTAGTGATTTTTTAATTTATTCGCCTAACAGTGGTATAGTCACACTATTTGTGTATGTCGAGATAACATTTCACCTGAGGAGGTCAGTTGTGTAATAGCGACCATGTTGACCGTTGCTGTTACCGTATCAAACACTTTGGTAACGCCCGAAACTATTTGGGTTAAACCCTTGCAAACTAGAACCACACATCAAAATATACTGTTGAGTTATAGAATCATCTTTTGGAATGATGTAACACACGGAGAAGAAGATTTAGAGTTTAAGTTACAACGTTGACGCACAGAACGATATGACATTCTCCTTTTACCACAATATCATTAAATCAATGATATTATAGAACAATTATTTGTAGAGATGTTTCATTGATTTCGTTTAATTGATTTTGAGAGATTGCTAAATGCAAAACATGTTTTCAACAATGTTGCAGTTGTATCATCTTTTAAAAATCTCAAACCGATATTAGCCTAGGGAATCGTACCTTGCGTATGAGCGTTTCACGCCACACGCATGCATCTTAACTGATATTGTTCAGGAGATCATTCTTTTAACTCTGACACATTTTCTTGTTAGAAAAAGTACGGCTCACAAATCTTCTTAGTATGAAGTTAAGGGAAACGAACTGCTGAATTATGAGAGATATGAGAATGAGGTTGTTATGACCTAATGCATATACTTACGTAATGTTTGCTTTGGTTAAAATGTCACAACTGTGAACTTTCGGATGTCCTTGAAATTCCTAAGTTTCGGTGAATGTTGGGATATTTGTCCGGGTTAAACAAACAAAATTTAAACCCTCCCGATGTAAATGGTCAACTATTTTGAATGCTATGGTTTTTAATGACCCTTTGATTTAAAACAATAGAGATACCTTGTAACACTGCGATGTGTGAACAAAAAAAAGAGTCGCAACCAGATTTACACTCTTACACGGGTTATGAAGCTGTTGATATACATGTAAACGTTTTTATCACCAGACTTCAACAAAACATCATTATTTCTAAACAACTGGCTACTTTTATAACACATGGAACGATTGATTGCTTGAGGTTTAACGCCGCTTTCAATACTATTTAGTCATATTACGATAACGAACCATCAAAGCGCGAAATGTATTGCTGGTTGACCTCTCGTGACATGTAGAAGATACAAATATAACCTTCAGATAAGGCCTCTTTTTTAACTACACAAAACAAAATGACCTTATCATACCCTTGAAACTGACCATGACCTTGTCCGCGAATAAGGGTAACCCGCTGTTAACCTTACCATGACCCCTCCAACCCACCTCCATTGACCTTATCCGCTGTTGACCTTACCATGACCCTAGAAGCCCACATCCCACCTCCACGAGCGGTAGTCTGCACCTACTATTATTTTCATAAGATTAATGTATTACGAGTAATATTTTAATTTATTTTTTTGGTAAAAAGTATATCTTGATAATGCAATTTCAATTATTTCTATCGCATTGAATATTGGCGAAATGGGGATAATTAAAAGCATACTTTCTAGTTATTTTTTACTTATTTATAAAGGTTTTTATATTATTCTATGTTTCATTCAATTAATAATTTGTAAAACTGTTGTCTATTATGACCATGAAGGTCATTTGATAGCTTGGCGAAATGGAGAAATGTTATGACGAAATGAAGAAATTTATCGGCGAAATGGAGATTTTGCCTAGGCGAAATGTAGATTATTGCATCAGCGGAACGAAGATGAAAGATATATAACAATATATATAATATTTGTTTCAAATGAAAGTTCTTAGTAAGTTGTTCATATATATATAATAGGTCGGCGAAATGGAGAAATGTGTCGGCGAACTGAAGAAATGTGTCGGCGAAATGGAGATCCCAAGGAATGTTTAGGATATGCATCAGAGGGGTTGTTTGTAAATCACAGCATATCTAGAACTTTTATGTGCTGCAGTGGACCGGCGAAATGGAGGAAATATGCTGCCGGAATGGAGTTAATATGTTCGCGAAATGGAGTATATATGCTGGCGAAATGGAGATAATAAGCCGGCGAAATGGAGACAATACGCTGGCGAAATGGACATCTTGCCACAAACACCAAAGCAAAGTTGATCCCGCTTTATGCGACAAATTGAATTCGCTTTATGCGACATTTGCAATAATCCTTACAATTATTTGAACACACATAGCACAATTATTTTTTAGGCATTTTGACACAATTCCTGACAATTTATATGCAACTTATATATTTCGTAAGGTAATAAGAATAGTAGAATAGCATGGTATGCTATATATACCTTCTCATTTTCTGTAATACTCATTAAAGAATATCATTAAATGTATGATAAACAATATCCCTTTTATGAAGCTCGTTTAAAGAGATAAATTGGTCGGGGATATTTCATTAACATTGATGGGGTGATCTATGTACTAATTAGCATTTAATTAGTCAATCGTTTTTCACAACTTGATAAAAGGTATGTGATTAATAGCTATACACACAAATTCAATATGGTGTTGTGTATTAGAGAAGAAAGATTGTGCAAATTATGTAACTCTAAAGCTGTAGAAAGCGAATATCACTTCATATCATGCTGTCCCAAATATACTGCTTTACGTAAAAGGTTTAATCTATATCAAGCATGGCCCAGTTTAGAAACAAATAATTATATTATGAAAACAAAGAATAAAGGGAAACTAATTAATTTAATGAAATACTTAAAGAACGCAATGAGCCTAAGAAATGAAGAATTTTCTGTTATGCAAAACTAATGTACATGATATATACAATATGCTTGAATGTAGGTATTCTTTGTTCTATACATATGTAACGTTTGTAAAAAACACTTTATTTTATGTTATATGTATATATGTTATATGTTATATGTTATATGTATAAATGTTATATGTTTTTCTATGTATATATGTTTGCCATATTTATATAATTTGTAAATGGCCAAAGGCAAAATGCTTTGCCGAAAAACAGTCAATAAAGTATTGAATCTTGTGATGTTACGGCACGCGTGCCTAATTGACACCTTTTAATATATATATATATTTTATTGCATTAAAACATACTTGTTTTATAGCATATACAAATTTACATAACTAAGAGAATATAGATTAACAGAAGAGAATTACAAAAATAAATATTTAACCCACAAAATAGTTTCTTTTCAACCCCTCGTCGCTCGTAGACGAGTTGTATGTCACACGCGATAAGTGCAGGTCAACATCAACCCGTGTATATTTATATATATAAACAGTCTGGTCTCCATCTTCACTTCTCGCCTGATGTTTCAAGATCTTTCCCAGAATATACAAGTAATGGCAAATATAAGACGGGATAGTCCGATTTGGAAATACGGCGACGACGGCGTTAATTATAATTATGATCGTCTTTGCTCACAATGTTTTCGAAAATATGTTAGAATAAAGAGTTATAGGTTATTGATATACATATATCTACAAACCTTAATAGAATGTGACAGTTTACATATTAACAATAATTAAGTGAAGGTGTATTTACAAAAAAGAAGCATAACATATACATTTAACCCATACATGTATCCCTATATAAAGCAGTACATATAAGACCGCGTGTGCTCACGTTCTAGTCTTATTGGCATAAAATATATACTTAGCTAATTTGTTTAACACAATTTTTGAATTTGACTTCATCAGATTTATGAATTTTTGTTGAGTTGGCCACGTATAATAGTATTTTTTTATGTATTTAGATCTTAAATCAGAATATTTCGAACAAATGAGTAAAAAATTGTATTCATTTTCAATTAATTTATAGTTACAATTTATACAGTATCTTTCATTTCTTAAAATATTGTTATAACGACCACTTTCAATGTTTATAAAATATGACTGTCACAGTGTATGAAAATGGATTAAATTATAATAATTAGGCTTATGCCATAAAAAACTGTTATTCAAGTGAAAAAAAATAATATATAAAATCAAATTATATGTATTTAGAGACAATAAAATAATGATACATTGTAACTCTATAACAATTCCATTAAGCTTTGTCAATTGATCGTCAAGGCGAAAATCTCCATTTCGCCTAAGCAAAAATCTCCATTTCGCAAGATATTATTTTCATTTGGCAACTTTTTTCTGTCAAAATAATTATACCATGACAATAAACAAGTTTTCGATAAGCAAACTTGTCCATTTTTGTAAGTTTAAAGCAGTATATTCTCTATTTCGCGTGAGAGAATGGAGAGAAAATCTCCATTTTGCTAAGGAATTTTCTGAATTTCTCCAAGGAAGACATCTCCATATGGACAGGGGACAAAACATCTCAATTTCCCAACATTTGTATATTTCCCAATATAGCTAGAATTCTTCATTTCGCCAAGGCAGAAATCAACCTTTCGCCAAGGCAGAAATCTACATTACGTGAAGGTACATGTAGGAATCTCCATTTCGCCGGTTTCATTCTCTGTTTTGTTGACCTAAAATTCTAGTTGCATCTGTCAAATGACTTAGTTTCTGAAATAACAATGAATAACATTAAACAAACCAATTCATATCTTCATTAAATCACAACCCGAGGTCCATTTTGCCCTAAAATGACCATGTATAGTCTATATGAAATATGGTTAAATGAAAAAAAGACAGAAAATCAAATAACTAGCAAAGTATGAAAAAAAATGGAATTTTAATACTCAAATATATATACAATAATCATTCAATATACGGAAACATAATTCTCATTTGACAAATACGGCCTCAACATCATATTTGATCTACATTGCGTCTTTTCCTCTACATTTTGCCCATTTCGCCCAAAAATCTACATTGCGTCTTTTAGGTAAACAAGCGCTTTGTAGTTTGGACATGATCATAGCAGGCAGGTGATTTAACCCGGAAGAAAACGATTCCCAAAACTCCATAACTATGAAAAACCCGATTTAAAAGCATCTTCCAACCCAGAAAGGTTTGTCAGCCCAAACTAAATGAGATTATAGCTAGGGCCATAATCTGTATTATTATGCCTTTTTCCAAGAAGAGTGAGACCGTCGAGTGAGACACTCAGCCCGAGGCGGTGTCACTAAACAGAGTCTGGTAGAGTCTGGTGGTCAAATATCCCATTATATCACTTTTTTTGTGTGTGTTTTTATATTGAAATGAATAAAATAAAGTGTTATTGTATCATATAAATAAAAGATAAATATGTATTTGCCCATTTTAGTTAATTTTCGAGTGAATATGGAAATATTATATGCGTGAGCACGGACACTGGTTGAGTCTGGTCATTATTAAACAATAACTACAACGTTTTATACGATTTTTAAGTTATACCAAGTTTAATTTTCTTAATATGTGTCACATTATATATTTATTTCTTAAATTATTTCAGCTGATAATCGGGAAAATAGTGGAAGAGTGAGTACCTTTAACGATAACATTGTGTTTCGTAAATCGAAATGGCTGACATGAAATTTCTGTTTATATAAATTAATGTGGCCCTATTGCACATCCGGAACAAGTAATACACTTAAAAATATGCAAAATATTTTAACTTGAAAATTAAATATATATCCCGATAGTGTTCAGAAAAAGCATTTTGCGAAATGTTGTATCCAGGCCACACCACGTGGAGAAACATCTCATGGCCCAAAAATTAATGTTTGGATCTAAATTATAACATATTTGGAATTTTTATGCTATATTTTCATATTTAGGTTACCAAAATAGAGCCTTTGACAGGGCATGGACAGTGTGAATCCCATTCAATCAGGTATGGGTGGAGTCCAGCAAGGGATGGGCGAGTCCCAACAAGGACAGTCAGGACCTTACCTGTTACAGAACAGGGACATTATCTGGAGAGGTATCATAGTCATTTTGGATTATCAACGTTTTGTTTGAATTCAGCTGATATTTTTTGAAAATAATTAGCTAATAAGAGATACATCTGACTGAAGTCATTTCCTTTTTTTATCTCAAAGTGAGCTATTGTATTCACTCAACATCTGATGTTTGTCTGCCAACATTTTCTTTTAACCCTTTCCTACATGCAACAATTCTGCAGCAGAGGACTTTGAACGTATCTAGTAAAATACACAGAAAAGTTTTGTGAATGTACTTT
The DNA here is from genome assembly GCA_031761405.1 of Serripes groenlandicus. Lineage (NCBI taxonomy): Eukaryota > Metazoa > Mollusca > Bivalvia > Cardiida > Cardiidae > Serripes > Serripes groenlandicus. The sequence goes on along the minus strand of JASEVX010000125.1, from coordinate 101,812 downwards.
ATGTAGGTATAATTGTAACGTTCTCGGAGTTCAACAACGCTTCTATGAAATGGCTTCAAATAAACACAATGCGGAACTGATAGGGAACAACAAACTAAGGTATTTACAGATCCTTCACCAAAACGCTCATTTGCTTCCGTGAAGTCCCCCGATCTCGGCCTCACAGAGGTCTTTACTTTTGAAGCCATCTAGTGCTTCACAAAGGCTTCCTTGAAGCCAATTATGCAAATGAGGCCCAGTGGCCTGAATGAAGTCAACCACTTCATATTAAAGTCCCACACTCTCTTACGACATGAAACTACGACCTGAGCAGCACGGCTATAGCTTGCTTCTTAATATCCGATAATATATCGAGAGGAAGAAGTCTACTGATGCCTAATACCAAAAGTCATAGAACGCTGTTTTCAGAGATGTTAACTGTTTGACGAAGAACACGGAACTGACTTTCTATCGCAATACACCGGTATTTATACTAACTTGCACAATTGGCTCCACCTGGTAGAATCCCGATTACTGCCACCCTTGCACGGACATGGACAATGCATATACTCTATGTTGTAATGAGCATCTGGTGAATGCACATTGATCATTAAATAAGGCTTTAAATATGAACAAAATAAACGACAGGCTGGGCATGCAGCATGCTTATTTACGATATATGCTTGCTCTTAAAATATTTAAAGGATTAGCAGGAGAATTAAACCAGTACTTACTAGATTTGAAGATGCCTTTCTTCTCGTCAATATTTTGATAAATGGATCCTTTTTTACAAGGGGACGTAACTTTGTTAAACTTAAATAAGTCGGCTTCGCTACAATGCATATTCGTTACATAATTTCTAAAAATATTGAAAACATTGTGGCAAAAGAAAAAAAATACTCGCTCTGAGCAATTTCTTCTTTTGTCACAGTGTTTTATAAAAGTCGTCTGCTGCCCTATTTCTTTTAAACAACATCTCTTAGTTTTATATAAGTTAACAGGAATGTTCCTAGAGTGGTCCACTTTCATAATTGTTCAAAGAATTTGATTCCATGAAGGGTTTCCTTGGCATCAGAAAGATGGAAATATGCCCAAACTTTAAAAATCTTCCTTATAGTTTTAATATAGTGAAAACTTCAAAAAATCTTCTTGTTCTAAATTTAGCACAAATGGTGACCCTCTGCCAAGGTTGTTCAATTTATTCTGATCCTTTGAAAAAACATGGCCACCAGGGGGGTTGCTTGATTATCTTATATGTATAGAGTAAAAACTTTGAAACTATTGAAGTTCTATTAAATCAGATGAGCGATATAGCCATCATGGCCCTTCTTGTTCTTATATTATGTTTAAGAGAAAACTTTGATAAAATATTCTAAATTGGATGTCCATCATGGTCCTCCAGTTTTATTGCTTAGGGTGGCAGATTGATGCATATCTGACATATTTTAGAAAAGCATTTCTTGTCGGCAGTTATTCAAATTGTTTTGTATTTGCTTGTTTAAGATGGTTATGAAAACATTTGAACATTGTTCTTAATATTGTAAGCATTGTGTAATACTTTAAGAAGACGACAGCAATATTTACATTTGTCGTGAGCCAAACTTATACACAATTTGAGAGAGTGCATGTAAACGGCCATGTTAGCTCAGTCACTAGAGTATTCACCTTTAAAGCAAATGGTCTAGGTTCGAGCATCAGACTGGCTGCATGTTTTTCTCTCCTTGTGACATTAGCACCTTACATAGGGGGATAGTGACAGCACTGCATGGTCAGCCTTACAGCTCTTGCAGTGTATATTTCAACATCCTTGGCATTGGTGTTCCGAAATGATTCTAGGATTAAATTCCAGTTAAGAAGAACTGTATGTTGCGGGTCAAACAAGTTGGGAGAGTGCTTGTAAGCAGCCCTGTTAGCTCACTCTGTAACTTACTCGCCCTGAGGCCCGGGATGACTTCATGTTGTTCTCTCTTTGTGACATATACATATAGAACTTAAATGTAGTTTAATATATTTTTCTTTCAGGTCAGTTAGAATGGCAGGATAAAAAAGCCGTCCCACTAGCTCAGAGTTGCAGAATTACTCGTAGTTTAGGATGTATTGTCTCATTATCTATGACAGACCCAGACATGTAAGTGGACTTGTTTTGCCACCGGAATAGAGTTAAAAACATTGTCGTAAATGAAGAAAATGCAGATGTGTTACTTTAATCCCTAAATCATGTGCAAAAGGGTTTGAGTGATATCAAATTGCTGTCAAAGATTATTTATGTTGTCAGCATAAAATATTCCAATTTTTAGCTCTACTGGCTGAAAGCCAGTCAAGCTTATATCATGGCTAATTGTGGCGTGTGTATGTGTGCGTCAACATTTTGCTTCAAACAAATTCTCCTCTATAATCATTGGGTGAATTGGCATGAAATTTCACAGGTAGCATCCTCAAGGTCCTCTCCTAAATTCCTTAAATTTTGTCTGTGGTCCATGCAGAATTCTGGTTTCTATGGCAACCAATAGGAAAAAACTTAAACAAAATAATCTCCCACCAAACCGTTTGGCCAGTTTTCAGAAATGTTCCTTGGATTCCTTAAAGCCAGGTTGATTGGTCGAAACACCCTGTCGCAAGGGGGCAGGCTGTTTAGTGTTATAAAGCTTTAGTGAAAACTTTAAAAATCTTCTTCTCCAATAGTATCAGGCTGATTTCCAATTTTTTTTTTTAGAAATGTTCCTTGCGTGGCCCTCTTTCAGATTTCTTAAAGTCATGATGTTTATTCGAAAAACATGGCTGCCAGGAGCAGATCTGTTTTGAATTATATGGCTATAGTGAAAACTTTAAAAATCTTATTTTCCAAAAGTATCTGGCAAAATTGCATACAATTTTGTAGAAATGTTCCTTTGGTGACCCTTATCAGATTCCTTAAAGCCATGTTGATTGATCAAAAAAGATGGCCGTCAGAGGGCAGGGCTGTTTTGCCGTATGTGGCTATAATAATTTAAATTTTGGGGCAATACTGGCTCTCTTTGGCTTCCTGTTACAGTTAAACTAGTTTTTGTGTCTCCTCTCTTGGCTGGAAAACACACAAGGGGATCATTTTACCGTCGTCTGTCAAACTGTCTCTCAAGCTTTCACCTGCACACATACTTTCAGTTAAACCTTTCCCACATACAAAAAATATGTAGCAGACAACTTTGTAAACGTCTTATCAAAAATGTGAAGAAAAAAAAAAATTCATTAATGATAGTTTCAATTTTAAATAGGGTTGAAAATATTGTGGCAAATGGTAAAAATTGTTCATTATGAGCAATTTCACCTTTGCCACAATGTTTTCAAAAGTCGTCGGAAATCATCTGCAAGTTGGAAAGGGTTAACACATGTGTTCCTTCAAACACCAATTTTGGAGACCTTGTTATGCAATTGTTAAACCTTTCCAACATGCAGATGCAAATTTACTCCTCCGCAGCAGACGACCTAAGTCACCTTTGAATTTTTTTTTGTCCCCCGCTTTTAGCGAAAGCTGTGGACTATTATTTCTCATTCGTCAGTCCGTCAGTCCGTCACGCTGTCACAAAAACTTTAACCTTGGTCATAACTTCTGAACCGTAATAGGTACTGCTTTCATATTTCACATGTGTATTCCTTGTGACAACCCCTTTCCATCAATACCAATTTTTTTGACCTTGTGACCTTGACCCTGACGAGTTATGGCCCTTTACCCCTATGTATGACTAAATTCATTTCCGGGCTATTTCTCTGCAACCGCTTTTTGGAATTTTATGAAACTTCATAGGAAGGATCACCACCAAGTGTAGATGCGCATATCGTGTTTGCGTTCCGGTTGGATTATTTTTCACGGAGTTATGGCCCTTTACTCCACCATCAGGCTATGTATGACTAAATTCATTTCCGGGCTATTTCTCTGCAACCGCTTTTTGGAATTTTATGAAACTTCATAGGAAGGATCACCACCAAGTGTAGATGCGCATATCGTGTTTGCGTTCCGGTTGGATTATTTTGCACAGAGTTATGGCCCTTTACCCCACCATCAGGCTATGTATGACTAAATTCATTTCCGGGCTATTTCTCTGCAACCGCTTTTTGGAATTTTATGAAACTTTATAGGAAGGATCACCACCAAGTGTAGATGCGTATATCGTGTTTGCGTTCCGGTTGGATGATTTTTCACGGAGTTATGGCCCTTTACTCCACCATCAGGCTATGTATGACTAAATTCATTTCCGGGCTATTTCTCTGCAACCGCTTTTTGGAATTTTATGAAACTTTATAGGAAGGATCACCACCAAGTGTAGATGCGCATATCGTGTTTGCGTTCCGGTTGGATGATTTTTCACAGAGTTTTACCCCACCATCCGGCTATGTATGACTTAATTCATTTCCGGGCTATCTCTCTGCAACCGCTTTTTGGAATTTGATGAAACTTTATAGGAAGGATCACCACCAAGTGTAGATGCGCATATCGTGTTTGCGTTCCGGTTGGATGATTTTTCACGGAGTTATGGCCCTTTACTCCACCATCAGGCTATGTATGACTAAATTCATTTCCGGGCTATTTCTCTGCAACCGCTTTTTGGAATTTTATGAAACTTTATAGGAAGGATCACCACCAAGTGTAGATGCGCATATCGTGTTTGCGTTCCGGTTGGATGATTTTTCACGGAGTTTTACCCCACCATCCGGCTATGTATGACTTAATTCATTTCCGGGCTATCTCTCTGCAACCGCTTTTTGGAATTTGATGAAACTTTATAGGAAGGATCACCACCAAGTGTAGATGCGCATATCGTGTTTGCGTTCCGGTTGGATTATTTTTCACGGAGTTATGGCCCTTTACTCCACCATCAGGCTATGTATGACTAAATTCATTTCCGGGCTATCTCTCTGCAACCGCTTTTTGGAATTTGATGAAACTTTATAGGAAGGATCACCACCAAGTGTAGATGCGCATATCGTGTTTGCGTTCCGGTTGGATTATTTTTCACGGAGTTATGGCCCTTTACTCCACCATCAGGCTATGTATGACTAAATTCATTTCCGGGCTATTTCTCTGCAACCGCTTTTTGGAATTTTATGAAACTTCATAGGAAGGATCACCACCAAGTGTAGATGCGCATAACGTGTTTGCGTTCCGGTTGGATGATTTTTCACGGAGTTATGGCCCTTACTTCTGAACCGTAATAGGTACTGCTTTCATATTTCACATGTGTATTCCTTGTGACAACCCCTTTCCATCAATACCAATTTTTGTGACCTTGACCCTGGCGGGGGACCATGATTCTCTGAATTTGCTTGTTGCAAACTGAAATATTGCTCATAATAAGCAATTTGTCCTTTTGTCACAATGTTTTTTACTCTATCAGATGATCATACGTTCATTTTCTTTACTTTTGCCTACATGTTTTCAAGGTCGTCTGCTGTAGATTTGTTGTATGTGGAAAATTGTTACAACTCTTTTCTTTGAAAAATCTTGCTTGTAAATCACTAAATCCTAAATAGCGATTCTTAACCTATTCCCACATATACAACATATCTGCAGTAGACGACTTTGGAAACATCTTGGCAAAAATATAGATAACATCTATAAGTAAATGCATAATCTTGAAAAGAGTTGAAATCCTTTTGCCACAATGTTTTGCTCGTTTTGAGCAATTTCTTCTTTTGACGCCATGTCTCCAAAAAGCTTTCTGCTGCAGAGGTGTTAGAAAGCGTCTATATGAGGGAAAGGGATAAATTACACTCTTTCAGACAAACAAACCAATCTGCCGCAGACAAATTGGAAAAAATATCATAACAAATATAGGGATACAATCTATAAATGAATCTATAAATATTGGTTATTCTTTTTGATCATAATGAGCATTTTATCCTTTTGTCACAATGTTTTCATAAGTAGTAATCTGAAAACCCTTTGTCTCCTTTATTTCAGAAATACGTCAAAATGGCCGACCACCCTCATCATGCAGCTGATGCCACAGACCTTGTTAAACTCACATCAGTTAAATCCCTTTTTAAAAAACAGCCGCCAGGTGGCGTTTCATTTCCACAACAATGACATTGATCTCGATCCTCTACGGAATCTCTATAAAGTTATGTGCAATGGATTTGTAAGTTTTGGTCAACTTTTTCCGTGATATAGATTTAATAACTTTGCAACAGACAGTTTTTAAGCTCACCTGAGCATGCAGTGCACAAGTTGAGTTATCGTGATCACCCTATGTCCGGCGTCCGGCAACATCTTCTCCTCGGGAACTAGTGGGTCAATTAGGGTGAAATTTCACAAAAAGCATCCTCTCAATGACCTCACCAGAATTCCTAAACATTTTTTGGATCTATTCAGAATTCTGGTTTCCCCGGCAATCAAACGAAAACAACTTTAAAATTCTTCTTCTCCCAAACTGGAGAATAATTATTTTCAAATAATTTTGTAGAAACGTTCCTTGGGTGACACTCTATCAGATTCCTTCAAGCCATGTTGATTGGTAAAAAAACATGGCAGCCGGGGCTGTTTTTATCTTATATGGTTATTCTGGAACCTTTAAAATATCTTCTTTGAAAGAGTCTGTCCGATTTTCAAATAATTTTGTAGAAATGTACCTTTGCTGACCTTCTATCATATTCCTTCAAGCCATGTTGATTGGTTGAAAAACAGTTTTGCCTTATATGGTTGTATTGAAATCTTCACCTGACACAGCAGATTTAACCCTTTCCCACATACAGACACTTACTATTGCCTCTGCAGAATAAGACTTTTGAAAACATTGTCTCAAAGGATAAATTGTTCACAATGTTTTCAACTCATTCAATGATAATACTTTCATTTACAGACATTTACCAAATTCTTATTTAAGATGTTTCCAAAGTTGTCTGCTGCCTAGTTGTTTTAAAAAAGGTTAAACTGCAGACAACCTTTGAAAAGCTTACAGGAAAGGACGAATTTCAAGAAGGGCAAATATGGAAATTCAGGGCCTTACAAGATAAAATAAAGGTTAACATAAAATCTGTGACCTGATGTTTTATTCTTTTAAATTTATGAAATAACAAACAAAACAAAAAACAAGCCTGGTCACAAGAAAGCTGGCAATCTGAGGTTTTAAAAAATATGGCATTTTCAATTAAAATGGATATTTCCATATTGTTAGACATATTTCAGAAATTAAACTTAACCCTTTCTCACTTGTAGATGAAGTTTGGTACCTCTGCAGCTGACAGCTTTTGATAAAATTGTGTCAATAGGAAAAAATGCTCATAATTAGAAAATTCTCTTTTAGCCACAATGTTTTCAAAGCTTATTAGTACTTGTACTTTTATTTTTGCAGCAATTTTTATTGTGTGTTTTGAAAATCTTCTGCTGCAATTTTTTTTAACAGGTAATGTTGGTGTATCCTTCAGATTTGTTAAAATTGGAAATGGTTATATGTATACATAATTATTTTACAGGCTGGTTGTGTTCATTTTCCCCACAATTCTGCCTCTGGTATTCGACTATTGTTATTACTGTTTAGTAATAAGAGAAAATGCTTTGTGGGCTTCATTCCAAATGATCAGAGGGGAGTGGTGAACGGAATAAGACAAGTCATAACTCAACTCAAAATGAGGGTGAGTATTCTAGGGCCATAACCATGGTGTTAACCAATTCCCACCTATAGACACATTTGATCCATTGTCTGTCATGCTTTCACTTATTGAAATATTTGCAGACTTGTTCCTTTCATCTGGTTGTAAAACAGCAACAGCTAAATAGGTAAGAATGAGGTGTCATTAATTTATACTCCTGACAAACACACTTTGAAGGGGGCATATTGGAGTGGCCCTTTGGTCTGTTGGTTGGTCTGTTGCAACTTTCCTTGTCCAGAGCATAACTTAAAAACTACTAGATGGAATTTAATAAAACTTCATGTTCTTACTTTTTAGCTTGACTTTTCAAAGAAAAGGCTAGCTATACTACTCGCGTCTGCGTCGGTGTTTGTGTCACACCTTGGTTTAGGTTTTTGTTTTGTACCAATTCCCTTTTTTGTCAAAACCATAACAGATATTGCTTTGAAACTTGCAAGACTTATTCACCATCATTACCTCCATCAACAGACAAGAGTACATAACTCTGTCAAGGTTTTTGTAAGAATTATGGCCATTTTCGCCTTAGAATTTAGGTAAAGTTTTTCATACCACACCACTTTTTTTTAAAACCATTAGTGATTTAGCTTATAAACTTACAAATCTTATTTATCATCATTACCTCCATCAACAGACAAGGTTTTTTTTGGGTTTTTTAAGAATTATGGTCCTTTTTCGATTTATAATTTTGGTTAAATTATTCATACCAAATCAAATTCTTTCAAAACAATTTACAGATATAGCTTAAACACTTACACAAATCTTTTTACCATCATAACCTCCACCAACAGCCAAGAGTGCATAATTCAGTAAAGGTTTTTGTAAGAATTATAACTGTTTTTCGACTTATAAAGTACTTTGCTTATAAATAATATGATAAAGTACTTGGTTATGTTTTCTGTAACACCTCTTGTTTTTAATGCTATTTTTGTAATTATATCACTGCCTCTGTAGCATAAAGGATAGAGAGTGAGCCTATGGAACAAGAGACCATGTTTCGATCCCATAACAGACAAGATCTAGACCAGGTAGACATACTGACTCGATTACTAGTGTTCTTAAGCCTATATCTCGCACGATTATCTGCGATCATTAGATAAGTCACTAGGGGATATTGCTGAAATGCCCTTTTTAAGACGACTCTCCTGTGACCCCAGATTATTCGTGGCAATTAATAATTGGCCACTGGTAAGCATATACCCAGTGTCCATACTTCACACATAGCCATGATAGACAGATTCATTTCTCCGCCAATTCCCTGCGGCCATAAGTCACCTATTGCATATTTGACTGTAAGTTATCTTCGGCCATAAATTACCGTTGCAAGGCCCATTTTCAGACGCCTCCCTTGAGGCCAGGAATCTTCCGTGGCAATTGATAAATGGCTAATGACAAGATCTAGACCCGGTAACCATACTGGACGATCACCATTGTCCCTAGGTCTAGATCGCGCACAATTTCCTGCGGCCATAAGTCACTAGTGGATATTGCCAAACTGCCCATTTTAAGTCGACTTTCCTGTGAACCCGGATTTATCACGGCAATTAATACGTATAAACAATTTTTTTCCCGTCAATAGGTAATGTGTATGAACTTTGCTTTACCATTTGCTATACCATCTATCAAAAAAATTGTGTCCAGAGTGGATTTTTCGATGCAGTCACGATACTCGTTCATTTTGATTGGATGAAAAGAAAATATCTTAACAAAAAAAACTTCTGGAGGAAATAATTAAATATGATAATACGTTCTCGATAAAGGAACGAGCACAAGTAATTTTACTTGAGATCATTTACGTATAATAACACTCGTCGTCTATTTCTAAAATGAGTTCAAATACAAAGTCATAAGGGGTCTGACTTTCCGGAAGTTACAAATCCAAATTCCTGTAATATGACGTCATTCTATTAGTGTAATGCAAACGATGAATAAAACTAAAAGGAAAATGACAGAAATGATAGGAAAGGATATTTTGACTCGTCACAAATGTAGTTCCGTAAATTAGGGAATCGTTTCATTTGAAATACTTAATGATGGGCAAGTTGATTATTTTTTGTACCTTTCATCATAATTTCATGGATTTAAAATCTTGGACATATTTTAAAGTTAAATATCCAGGGATCATGAATGAGTGTACTGTCACCGTGATATAACTGAAATAATGTTGAAAGCGCTGTAAAACCCCAATAAAACAAACAAAAACTGCTTACCGATCACAAAAGTTAATAAATGTTTACCCGAAATAGGTAGCTGCTATACTCATATTACACCTAGTCCATACTTCACCCATAGCAATGGGTGACAGGTTGATTTCTCCGCCAATTCCCTGCGACCATAAGTCACCTATTGCATATTTGACGGGCAGTTCTCTTCAGCCATAACTCACTCACGGATACCACTGGAAAACCCATTTTCAGACGCCTCCTTTAAGGCCAGGGATATTTCGGGGCAATTGATAATTGGCTTATGACACAATCTAGACCCGGTAGACATACTGGACCAATCACCATTGTTCCTAGGCCTATTGACCGCATGATTATCTGCAGCCATAAGTCTCTAGTAGATATTGCCGAATTGCCCATTTTAAGATGACAACAAGGCAGGAATCAAGCGAAAAATCTGGTTATACTCGGGATTTTCTTGAAATAATCTATAGGAAAATGACTTAACTGTGCAGGTTCGCATGCGGATTTAAGTTTAAACTGGTGGCAAACTAAGTCCACGGCACTGTTAGATGTCTTAAGTCTCATTTGTTTGGATGTTCTAGAAATAATGATCTACTTTTCGACACACTAAAAATTCGGAGGTTTTTGCCATCTTCCAAGGGAAGTCACTCTTTTAAAATTTAGTGGTACTAAACCTTGACTTTGGCTGATTATTGACTATGGAAAAGAGTGTTTCCCTCAATTTTGTGCATGGTTTCTCAAAGCTGGTTTAAAAAGGCAGAGTGTTCCGAATACTCTCAAAAATTGAAACGTGCGTTTGACTTGATTAGATGCTTAATCAAATCCAATAATAATTGCAAGCGCTTTGTAGTTTAGACTTGATCATAGCAGGCAGATGATTTTACCCGGAAGAAAACAATTCCCAAAACTATGAAAAACCTAATTTAAATATATTAGTATAGACTAGTTAGGGATTCCTTTATATCAACACTACAATTGTTTACTCTTACCTATAGTAATAACACAGTTACCTCCCTTGAGTTATTCAACACCATTTATCTGTAAAAGTTGCGTGATTAAAGCTGACGGTTAAATTATTGTCTTAGTGGTTCATCTTCCCTACGGGCGCTCCCAACCCAGAAAGGTTTGTCAGCCCCAAAATAAATGAGATAATGACTAGGGCCATAATTTATATTATTATGCCTTTTTCCAAGAAGAGTGAGACACTCTCAGCCCGAGGTGCTGTTTTATTTTTTTAATTTTTTTTTCAATGGTCAGTTCACCTAACTGGGCGAGTTCACCTAACCATGTGTTTCCTGACTCTCTCACACCAGTTATCAACACAACATTCTTACAAGACATGTGACTTTCTTCTAAAATAGACACTGTTTACTTTAGCCCATTGGTTGAAACTGAATGATGCTAGTCACAATGACTGTAAATCATCATGAAGTCTCAATGACTGAGTGGGTATTCCAATTCATAATCCCTTGATGATATCCCCTGTCTTTACATGATGAGCTTTCCAGGTTTGATCTTTTGTGATTTAACTTTGACAGGGCATGGACAGTGTGAACCCTACGAGCATGGGACAGAATCCCATGCAATCAGGTATGGGTGGAGTCCAGCAAGGGATGGGCAGCCCCCAACAAGGACAGCCAGTCATTGCTAATCCGGACCAACCTGGACCTAACATGTTACAGAACTGGAACATTATCTGGAGAGGTATCATAGTCATTTTGAATTATCAACATTTTCTTTGAATTTAGCTGATAAGAGAAACATCTCACTGAAGTCATTTCCTTTGTTTTTAAATCATCTGAGCACAAAGTGGATGCTTAGCTATTGTGATCACTCAACATCTGGTGTTTGTCTGCCAACAATTTCTTTTAACCCATTCCCACATGCAACAATTCTGCAGCAGACGACTTTGAACGTATCTAGGAAAAAAACCAGAAAAGTTCTATGAATGTACTTTATGTAGGTATAATTACTGAAAAAAGTTGAAAACATCGTGTCAAAAGAAAACAATTGCTCGCTCTGAGCAATTTCTTCTTTTGTCAGTGTTTTTCAAAAGTCGTCTGCCGAAGGTTTTCTTTGGCATCAGAAAAATGGTAATATGCCCAAACCTTAAAAATGTTCTAGTCCAAAAGTACTGGCCTGATATGAAATTAATATGACACGAAGGTTTCTTGGATGAGCCTCTACCAAGTTTGCTAAATCTTTCATCAAAAGACATAGCAGCCAAAAATTGTCCAAAATTACTGGCCCGATTTGAAAATATGCTTAAGTGATCTTGTACCAAGTTTGTTCAAATTATTCCAATGTAGGGCTTGTTTTCATTATACATTATATAGTGAAAACTGTAGAAATATTCTTATCCAAAAGTACTGGAGCAAACAAATAGGGGGTGGAGTTTGTTTTTAGCTTACCTTAGCACGAGGTGCAAGGTGAGCTTTTGTGATCACTCAGCGTCGTCGTCGTCTGTATGTATACGTCTATCAACAATTTCCTACAAACGACTTTTGCTAATTAACCAATGGACTGATTTCAAAATAACTTCAGGGAAATGTTCCTTAGTTGGTCCTCTTTTAAAGTTGTTCAAAGAATTCAATTCCAAGAAGAACTTTGGTTGCTGCAGCATCAGAAAAGGGAAAAATTGCCAAAACTTTAAAAACTTCTTGTCCAAAAGTGCAAAAAAAAATATTTTGCACAAATATTCCTTGGGGCATCCACCTTCTACCTAGATTGTTCGAATATCTGCGATCTGTTGAAAAACATGGGGCGGAGCTTGGTTTCCTTATATGTGCATTGTTAAAACTTTAAAAATCTTCTTGTTCAAAAGTACTGGCCCGATTTAAAGATAATTTGGCACAAATGTACCTTTGGGGACCTATCAAAGTTGTTCAAATAAATCCTATCCGTTTAAAAGCATGGCCGCTAGGGCTGTGGCTTGTTTTCCTTATATATGTGCATTGTAAATTTTTTAAAAATCTTCTTGTCCAAAAGTACAAGTTATTTAAAAATAAATTGGCACAATTGTTCCTTGGGTGACCCTCTACCAAGATTGTTTTCCTTATATTTAATACAAGGTTGTTCAATTTATTCTGATCCTTTGAAAAACATGGCCACCAGGAGGTTGCTTGTTTTCCTTATATGTATAGAGTAAAAACTTTGAAAACTATTGAAGTTCTATTAAATCAGGTGAGTGATTTGTTAGCTCACCTGAGCACTTGAAGGTGAGTTATTGTGATCGCCTTTTGTCAGGCGTTCATGGTCAGGCATCCGGCGTCTATCAACTTCTTCTCCTCAGTAACCAGTGGGTCAATTGGGATGAAACTTCACAGAAAGGAAACTCTTAATGACCTCACCAGAATTTCTTCGAATGTTTAGGATCCATGCAGAATTCTTGTTTCCATGGCAATGACACGAACAAAACAAAATCTAATAATTTTGTAAAAATGTTCCTAGGATGACCCTCTATCAGATTCCTTTAAGCCATGTTGATTGGTCGAAAACATGGCGGCCAGGGGGCTGGGCTATTTTACCTTATTTGGCTAAAGTGAAAACTTAAAAAATCTTCTCTTCTGAAAGTGTCCGGCCGATTTTCAAATAATTTTGTAGAAATGTTCCTTAGGTGACCCACTATCAAATTCATTAAAGCCATGTTGATTCGTCGAAAAACATGGCTGCCACAGGGTACTGCTATTTTGCCTTATATGGCTTGAGTGAAAACTTAACAAATCTTCTCCCCGAAAGTGTTTGGCCGATTTTTCAAATAATTTGGTAGAAATATTTCTAGGGGGACTCTATCAGATTCCTTCAAGCCATGTTGATTGATCTTAAACTATGGCCGCCAGGGGGCGGGGCTTATATGGCTAAAGTGAAAAAAAAAAATCAGGTGAGCGTTCCAGGGCCATCATGGCTCTTGTTCTTATATTATGTTTAAGAGAAAACTTTGATAAAATATTCTGCATTGGATGACCATCATGGTCCTCCTGTTTTGTCGATTAGGTTGGCAGATTGAAACATATCTGACAACTTTTAGAAAAGCATTTCTTGTCAGCAGTTATTCAAATTGTTTTGTATTTGCTTGTTTAAGATGGTTATGAAAACATTTGAATATTGTTCTTAATATGTAAGCATTGTGTAATACTTTAAGGTAGAGCATCTGTAACAGTCAATATTTCAAATGTGACTGAACTTTTTTTCTAGTTATCCTTAACCCTTTAGAGAAATATTGGGGAAGTATTAAAAGATTTTACCGTCTAGAATAAAAATTATTGAAATTTGAAGTGTCGAATGTCCCAGACTTTGATAAGGCATTGAGAAAGCAAAATTGTAACAACTTCTTAAGTCAATTAAATAGTTTTAATAATCTTACATATTAACTATATCATTAACTAAGACCATTTTTACATCAAAATAACAATGCTGATTTAAAAAATACCAATGAGAATTACATATCTCAAAAATAAAAATAGAAAAAATCTACAAATATAACCCTACCCCCTCTTTGAGTTTTATACTTTTTTCAGAAAATATTGTTAATTGTCATGTTTAAAATTGTTCTAGTACTATAACTATATTATTAAACCACCTATGTTATATACCAATATTTTTAATAATGTTAGATGAACAAAATACACAAAAATAAAAAACTTTTACCGTCTCGTTTGCTTTTAATAAGGTTTTATGTAAGACAGGTTGGAAAATAAAATGACGCAAAATTTAGTCAAAAAGTGACTTTTCAACATTTATAACCGTCAGTAATAATAATAATAGCTTTAATGTGGATGACATTCTGGCAAATGTTTAAAGTAAATCAATTTTACTTGATATAATTATACATATTATACTTAAATATATTGAATTTTATCAAATGATTGAAAATGATTGATATCATTACCCCACCCACCTAAACAAAAATTGCAATATATTTAAGTTACAAAATGTATTATTCTAGCAACATTCTTAAACAATGAATATCTTAAACTTGTTAATACTTGAAGGAAAAGACTATATTGTTTAAATAATTAAAATATGAAACTATATATAACAAATTTATTTTTGGCTCAGAAAAAAAGTTCAGTCACATTTGAAATATTGACTGTTACAGATGCTCTACGTTAAGAAGATGACAGTAGTATTTACATTTGTCGTGGGTCAAAGTTAAACACAATTGGAGAGAGTGCATGTAAACGGCCATGTTTGCTCACTCTGTAGCGTACATGCCCTGAGCCCCGGTCTGGTTGCATGTTTTTTCTCTCCTTGTGACATATACATATAGATCTTGAATGCAATTTAATATATTTTTCTTTCAGGTCAGATAGAATGGCAGGATAAAAAAACCGTCCCACCAGCCCCAAGTGCCATAATTACTCGTAGTTTAGGATGTATTGTCTCAATATCTATGACAGACCCAGACATGTAAGTGGACTTGTTTTGTCACCTGAATAGAGTTGAAAACATTGTGGAAAAAGGAGAAAATGCAGATGTGTTACTTTATCCCTAAATGTGCGATCGGGTTTGTGTGTTATTAAATTGATGGCAAAGATTATTTATGTTAGCAGCATAAAAATATTCCAATTTTTAGCTGTACTGGCTGAAAGCCAGTCAAGCTTATGTCATGGCTAATTGTGGCGTGTTTGTGCGTGCATCAACATTTTGCTTTAAACAAATTCTCCTTTATAAGCATTGAGGGAATTGGCATGAAATTTCACAGGTAGCATCCTCTCAAGGTCCTCTCCTAAATTCCTTAATTTTTGTCTGTGATCCATGCAGAATTCTTGTTTCTATGGCAACCAATAGGAAAACACTTTAAAAAAAATCTCCCTCCAAATCATTTGGCCAGTTTTTAAATAATTTTTAAGAAAAGTTCCTTGGATTCCTTGAAGCCATGTTGATTGGTCGAAAATCACTGTCGCCAGGGGGCAGGCTGTTTTGTGTTATAAAGCTTTAGTGAAAACTTTTAAAATCTTCTTCTCCAAAAGTATCAGGCTGATTTCCAAATTATTTTTGTAGAAATGTTCCTTGGGTGACCCTCTTTCAGATTCCTTAAAGTCATGATGTTTGGTCGAAAAACATGGCTGCTAGGGGCAGAGCTGTTTTGAATTATATGGCTATAGTGAAAACTTTAAAAATCTTATTCTCCAAAAGCATCTGGCAAAATTGCAAATAATTTTGTAGAAATGTTCCTTTGGTGACCCTTATCTGATTCCTTCAAGCCATGTTGATTGATCAAAAACATGGCCGTCAGAGGGCAGGGCTGTTTTGCCGTATGTGGCTATAGTAAATTAAATTTTTGCATAATACAGTGGAGCGATACTGGCTCTCTTTGGCCTCTTGTTACAGTTAAACTAGTTTTTGTGTCTCCTCTCTTGGCTGGAAAACACACACAGGAATCATTTTACCGTCGTCTGTCAAACTGTCAAACTAAGCTTTCACCTGCACACATACTTTCAGTTAAACCTTTCCCACATACAACAAATCTGTAGCAGACAACTTTGAAAACGTTTTTGTTTTTTTCTCTATCAGATGATAATACGCTCATTTTCTTTACTTGTGCCAACATGTTTTCAGAGTCGTCTGCTGTAGATTTGTTGTATGTTGAAAATGGTTACAATTCTTTTCTTTGAAATAGCTTGCTTATAATTCGCGATTCTTAACCTATTCCCACATACAACATGTCTGCAGTAGACGACTTTGGAAACATCTTGGCAAAAATATAGATTACATCTATAGGATCGCTCATCAGCAGGGCACAACAAAAGAACCCATCATTCAACACACTTTCTAACCTAGACAAGTTGAAATTTTGTATTTTAGAATTACATGTATATAATCAAGTTGCCAAATTTCTTGTCGGATCAATGAAAATAAAAAGTAGTTTTCTATATAAATGAATAATTCTTATGCATGTAAATTATAATCTTTGATATTCCTTTCAATTTTTTTTCTTTCTTCTTTCTTTTTCTTTCTTCTATTTTTATCTCTTTCTTACCTTATCTGTAAATATTGTCAAAAGTGACTTAAAGGCCCTACGCGGCCGAGTGTTTATATTGTTTGATGTCTGTATTTGTAAAATATGTACACATGTTACTATAATAAAATATTACTTACTTACTTATTCTATAAGTAAATGCATAATTCTTGAAGAGAGTTGAAATCCTTTTGCCACAATGTTTTTTAGCTCACCAGAGCACGTAGTGCTCAAGGTGAGTTATTGTGATCGCCTTTTGTCCGTCGTTCGTCGTTCGTCGTTCGTCGTCAACATTTGCTTGTTACTACTCTAGAGGCAACATTTTGCATCCAATCTTTATGAAAGTTTATCAGAACGTATCTCGATCAACTCTAGGCCAAGTTCGAAACTGGGTCATGTGGGGTCAAAAGCTAGGTCACTAGGTCAAATTTAAGGAAAATCTTGTTAACACTCCTGAAGCCGCATATTTGGCTTGAGCATGTTGAAACTTTGTCAGAATGTTTGTCTAAGTAATATCTAGGCCAAGTTCGAAACTGGGTCATGTCCGGTCACTAGGTCAAATTTAAGGAAACTCTTGTTAACACTCCTGAAGCCATATTTTTGGCTTGAGCATGTTGAAACTTTGTCAGAATGTTTGTCTTCGTGATGTCTAGGCCAAGTTCGAAACTGGGTCATGTCCGGTCAAAAACTAGGTCACTAGGTAGAATTTAAGGAAAATCTTGTTAACACTCTGGAAGCCACATTTTTGGCTTGAGCATGATGAAACTTTGTCAGAATGTTTGTCTAAGTGATATCTAGGCCAATTCCGAAACTGGGTCATGTCCGGTCAAAAAACTAGGTCACTAGGTCAAATTTAAGAAAATTCTTGTTAACACTCTGGAAGCAATATTTTTGGCTTGAGCATGTTGAAACTTTGTCAGAATTATTGTCTTACTGATATCTAGGCCAAGTTCGACACTGGGTCATGTCCGGTCAAAAACTAGGTCACTAGGTCAAATTTAAGAAAAATCTTGTTAACACTCTGGAAGCAATATTTTTGGCTTGAGCATGTTGAAACTTTGTCAGAATTATTGTCTTACTGATATCTTAACCAAGTTTTACACTGGGTCATGTCCGGTCAAAAAATAGGTCACTAGGTCAAATTTAAGGAAAATCTTGTTAACACTCTGGAAGCCACATTTTTGGCTGGAGCATGACAAAAATTTATCAGAATGTTTGTCTTAGTGATATCTAGGCCAAGTTCGAAACTGGGTCATGTCTGGGTAAAAACAAGGTCACTAGGTCAAATTTAAGGAAAATTTTGTTAATACTCTGGAAGCCACATTTTTGGCTTGAGCATGTTGAAACTTTGTTAGAAAGTTTGTCTTGGTGATATCTAGGCCAAGTTCAGTTATGGGTCATTTTGAATCTTTGTCGGAATATTTGCCTTGAAGATATCTAGGCCAAATCAAATATGGGTTTGGTCAGGTCAAAAACTAGGTCAGTAGGCCATATTGTATAAAAATCTTGTTAACACTATAGAGATTGCATTTTTGACTTGGAGCAGCTTGATTGAAATTTTGTCAGAAAGATTGTCTTGATGATATTGCCATTGGCGCTGAAAGAAAAGCCCTTTCTCAGGTGAGCGATCCAGGGCCTCATGGCCCTCTTGTTTAAATATCTGCTGCAGAAGCATCATAAAGCATCTGTATGTGGGAAAGGGTTAAACAAATCAACTCAGTTTTTTGTCTATGATACAGCTAACTTGATATATTAATTCATTTTTGACGCCTTGCAGCTGATTTCATTGGAAAATATTGCCAGAAAAACACCCACAATGATTTCAGCTCTGTATTAACCCTTTAATGCAGACGCATTCCCAGGCATTTGCAGCAGACGACTTTTGAAAACATAGTGGCAAAAAAAGAAATGGCTCATGATGAGCAATCTCCCCATTTGTAACAATGTTTTCAAATCTATTTAATGTTTAATCCCTCATTTATGGAGATATTTCACATTTTTGCCTATTTGTTTATAAAGTCGTCTGCTGCAGAAATGTTGTATGTGGGAAAGGGTAAAAAAGAAAATCTACACCCAATTTTAACAATTTTACAATTCCCCCAGGTAGATGTT
The DNA here is from genome assembly GCA_031761405.1 of Serripes groenlandicus. Taxonomy (NCBI): domain Eukaryota; kingdom Metazoa; phylum Mollusca; class Bivalvia; order Cardiida; family Cardiidae; genus Serripes; species Serripes groenlandicus. The sequence goes on along the minus strand of JASEVX010000125.1, from coordinate 82,954 downwards.
TCAAAACAGACTATATAACCCTTTCAGACATACAAACTAACCTGCTGCAGACAAATTGGAAAAAATATCATAACAAATAAAGGGATACAATCTATAAATGAACCTATAAATATTGATTAGGGTTGAGTATTAGCTCTTTTTGATCATAATTAGCATTTTATCCTTTTGTCACAATGTTTTCATAAGTAGTCCACTACATATTTGTTGAATGTGAAAAAAAAGGGCTAATGGGCTTGCTGAAACTAGTTGTCACACGCTTTTGTGTAATCTGATACCCTTTGTCTCCTTTATTTCAGAAAAACGTTAAATTGGCCGACCACCCTCATCATGCAGCTGATGCCACAGACCTTGTTAAACTCACATCAGTTAAATCCCTTGTTTAAAAACAGCCGCCAGGTGGAGTGTCATTTTCACAATAATGATATTGATCCCGATCATCTACGGAATCTCTATAAAGTTATGGACAATGAATTTGTAAGTTTTGGTCAACTTTTTCCATGATATAGATTAGTTTTGATAACTTTGCAACAGACAGTTTTTAAGCTCAAGTGCTCAAGTTGAGTTATTGTGATCACCCTATGTCCGGCGTCTATCAACATCTTTTCCTCAGGAACTAGTGGGTCAATTGAGGTGAAACTTCACAGAAAGCATCCTCCAAATGACCTCACCAGAATTCCTCAACATTTTTGGAATCCATTCAGAATTCTGGTTTCCCCGGCAACCAACAAAAAAAACTTTAAAATTCTTCTTCTCCCAAACTGGAGAATAATTATTTTCAAATAACTTTGTAGAAATGTTCCTTGGGTGACACTCTATCAGATTCCTTAAAGCCATGTTGATTGGTCAAAAAACACGGCCGCCACAGGGCAGTGCTATTTTTATCTTATATGGTTAAACTGGAACCTTTAAAAAAATCTTCGTCTAACTTTAATTTTTTTTTTGTAGAAAAGTACCTTTGCGAAAAAATTTAAAATACAAGATTATTTAGAACTAGGCATGTTGGTAGGTAAACAAAAAAAAATTTGTAGCAGGGATCCCAATTACATTGCATAATTCAGGTGAGCGATCCAGGGCCTTCTGTTAACCTGTTATGCTTCACTACACACTTAAATATTGAAAACATTCCTAGAAAAGATGGAAAAGGTTGGCAATTAGTTGCTGAACAGAGAAGAAAATAGTTTGTTTAAAATCTTCACCTGACACTGCAGATTAAACCCTTTCCCATATAAAGACACTTACTATTGCCTCTGCAGAATAAGACTTTTGAAAACATTGTCTCAAAGGATGAATTGTTCATAATGTTTTCAACTCATTCAATGATAATACTTTCATTTTCAGACATTTACCACATTCTTATTTAACATGTTTCCAAAGTTGTCTACTGCCTAGTTGTTTTAAAAAAGGTTAAACTGCAGACAACTTTTGAAAAGCTTACAGGAAAGGACGAATTTCAAGAAGGGCAAATATGGAAATTCAGGGCCTTTCAAGATAAAATAAAGGTTGACATAAAATCTGTTACCTGACGTTTTATACTCTCAAATTTTTGAAATAACAAACAAAACAAAGAACCAGCCCGGTCACAAGAAAGCTGGCCATCTGAGGTTTTAAAAAATATGGCATTTTCAATTAAAATGGATATTTCCATATTGTTAAACATATTTCAGAAATTAAACTTAACCCAGTCCTTTCTCACTTGTAGATGCAGCTGACAGCTTGTGAAAACATTGTGTCAATAGGAAAAAATGCTCATTATTAGAAAATTCTCTGTTTGCCACAATGTTTTCAAAGCTTATTAGTACTTGTACTTTTATTTTTGCAGCAATTTTTATTGTGTTTTGAAAATCTTCTGCTGCAATTTCTTTTTTTAACGGGTAATATTGGTGTATCCTTCAGATTTGTTTAAATTGGAAATGGTTATATGTATACATAATTATTTTACAGGCCGGTTGTGTTCATTTTCCCCACAATGCTGCCTCTGGTATTCGAGTAATGTTATTACTGTTTAGTAATAAGAGAAAATGCTTTGTGGGCCTCATTCCAAATGATCAGAGTGGAGTGGTGAACGTAATAAGACAACTCATAACTCAACACAAAATGAGGGTGAGTAGGCTAGGGCCGTAACCATGGTGTTAACCCATTCCCACCTATAAACACATTTGATCCATTGTCTGTCATGTTTTCAATTATAATATTGAAATATTTGCAGACTTGTTCCTTTCATCTGGTTGTAAAATAGCAACAGCTTAATAGGTAAGGATGAGGGGTCATTATACCCCTGACAAACAAAGTTTGAAGGGGGCATATTGAAGTGGCCCTTTGGTCTGTGGATTGGTCTGTTACAACTTTCCTTGTCCGGAGAATAACTTAAAAACTACTGGATGGAATTTAATAAAACTTCATGTTCTTACTTTTTTCTTGTCTGAGAATAACTTTCATTGCTCTTTCTAACTGTTTTCTTGTCTGGAGAAAACTACAGAATGGAATTTAATAAAACTTCATACAATGTTATATCACAATAAGAGGAAGTGCAGTGTACTAGAACTATAACTCTATTTGAGCTAATTACATAGTTATTGCGCTTTGTTACTTTTTTTTTTTTGTCCGGAGAATAACTTGAAAACCACTGGATGGAATTTAATAAAACTTCATGTTCTTACTTTTTTCTTGTCTGAGAATAACTTTCATTGCTCTTTCTAACTGTTTTTTTTGTCTGGAGATTTACTTTAAAACTACAGGATGGAATTTAATAAAACTTCATACAATGCTTTGTTACTGTTTTTTTTGTCCGGAGAATAACTTGAAAACTACTGGATGGAATTTAATAAAGCTTCATTCAATAGTAAAGTACAATGCAAGGCTAATTACAGAGTTATCGCCCTTTCTTACTTCCTATCAGGGCAGTGTTCGGGGGGTATTAATCTTATTCAGTGAAAGCTCTAGTTTGAGGGGTTGTGAGTTTGAACTCCTGCTTTGCCATTCATTCTTTGCTATGATTAACAAAAGGCATTGTGATCAAGGTCATTTGTATTCCACCAATGGGCTATTGGGAAGGTAGTCAGTTACCTTGGACAAATGTTGTGTGGAGTATATGTATCAAAGCTCTAGATAAGGAGAGTATTTCACATCCTTATTTGACCCTCAAACCCTATTGTGTGGGTACTCAATGAGACGATTCTTATGGGTACCACCAACATAGGGTTTATTGGAGATGAGTCATAAGAGAGATATGGGTGGGAAAAGACCAGTTCACTCCTCCTTATCTGGTCCTCTGGGTATGTGAAATTCAGAAAGATCTCTTTATGTTAAAAGAATACTTGTTGAATAAAGATTAAAACATTGTGAAAAAAGACATCTGATGCAGATGCGCCTGGATGTGGGAAAGGGTTAGTATTCAAAATAATCATATCACTGAGGCTATTCTTCCGATTACCCTCAACATTGTAGGTTTTGAGGTTCAGATTTGGGGTTTTTAGAACATGAAATATGACACTCTCATTAATGCCTTGGAAACTTTAAATCTCTGAGAATTATCTCTGTGCTTGGAGGTGAAATTCAAAACAACACATCCGATTGGTCAATTTTAAGAATGAATTTGCTTTTGAGCACAAAGTCTGAATACAGAGGATTCTTTCAAAAGTCTGAGGGCCTGTTCTTTTTACAAGACTTAATTCATATAACCTGATGACCAACAAAGAGGATTATGATCAGACTTTGTAGTCATAGGGTGATTTTGATATCCACTGTTCTCAAATTCTGAAGTATTGGATCTTGTGGAATGTGGTCCAGTTTATTTGACAAACCTTCTTTGACCTTTTCCCACATGCACACATAGTCCAAATGTGCAGCAGACTTAATTGAACATGTCATTGTGAAAATATTAAAAGTCTCTTTAAATGATAGTAACATTTTTTAATAGAGTTGAAGACAGTTGCAAAAAGAGAAAATGCTGGTGCATTTTCTTTTTTCATCACAACGTTTTCAAAAGTTACCAAAATGCATGTTGGAAAGGTTTAAAGTAATTGTAAATCTTTGTGTTACAGATGTTACAGATGCAGCAGGATGCTGGTACCCAGCCCCCAATTGAAGGACCAGAGGGTATGCAGCAACCTGGTATGGTAGGCATGGTACCAGGGGCAGGTCCTGCTGGTACTGGGGTAAGTTGCTATCCTTTATGACTGACTTTAATTTCCAAATCTGAAGCCACTGGGTTCAATGGCAGCTTTGCTGTGGTCATACTGGAGTGCTCCTGTGAAATATACAGTTTATTAGCTTGTCTGTTTTTCGAAGAAAAGTCAGGTATTATGATACTCTTGGTGGTGTCTGTGTCGACACTACCCTTGGTGGCATCTGTGTTGACACAAGTCTTTAACCTTGCCTCATAACTCTAAAACTATTTAACATTTTTAAATGCAACTTCGTACACAATGAAACATTATGCATGGCTATACCAAGTAACAAAACTGGCTATTATAATTATTCAGAAATGTCCCTTTTTAGCCCGACTTTTCGAAGAAAAGGCTAGCTATGCTACTACTAGCTATGCTACTCGCCTCTATGTTGGCGTCTGCGTCGGCATTGGTGTTACACCTTGGTTAAGTTTTTTTGTACCAATTCACTTTTTTCAAAACCATTAGAGATATTGCTTTGGAAATTACAACAGTTTTTCACCATCATTACCTGCAGCAACAGAAAAGAGTTCATAACTCTGTAAAGATTTTTAAGAATTATGGCCCTTTTCGACTTAAGTTTTTTGTATTTCCCCACTTTTTTTCAAAACCATTAGATATAGCTTATACACTTACAATACTTATTTACCATCATTACCTCCATCAGCAGACAAGACTACATAACTTTGTCAAGTTTTTAGCTCACCAGAGCAGGAAGTGCTCAAGGTGAATTTTTGTGATCACCTTTTGTCTGACGTCGGTCGTTTGTCGTCAACATTTGCTTGTTTTAAAACACTTTGTATCCAATCTTCATGAAAGTTAATCAGAACATAAAGCTCCATCAAATCCATTTGTCTTAGTAATACTAGGTCAAAAAATAGGTCACTAGGCCAAATTTAAAGTAAATCTTGTTAACACTCTGGAAGCCACATTGTTGGCTTGAGCATGTTGAAACTTTTGTCAGAATGTTTGTCTTAGTGATATCTAGACCAACTTCGAATATAGGTCATGTCGGGTCAAAAACTAGTTCACTAGGCCAACATTAAGGAAAATCTTGTTAACACTCTGGAAGCCGCATGTTTTACCTGTTTTGTCAGAAAGTATGTCTTAATGATATCTACGCCAAGTTCAAATATGGGTCATATAGGGTCAAAAACTAGGTCACTAGGCCAAATTGAAGAACAATCTTGTTAACACTCTGGAAGCCACATTATTGGCTTGAGCATGTTGAAACTTATGTCCGAATGTTTGTCTTAGTGATATTTAGACTTCGAATATAGGTCATGTCGGGTCAAAAACTAGTTCACTAGGCCAAAATTAAGGAAAATCTTGTTAACACTCCGGAAGCCGCAAAAACTAGGTCACTAGACCAAATTGAAGAACAATCTTGTTAACACTCTGGAAGCCACATTGTTGGCTTGAGCATGTTGAAACTTATGTCAGAATGTTTGTCTTAGTGATATTTAGACTTCGAATATAGGTCATGTCGGGTCAAAAACTAGTTCACTAGGCCAAAATTAAGGAAAATCTTGTTAACACTCTGGAAGCCGCATGTTTTACCTGAGCAGCTTGAAACTTTGTCAGAAAGTATGTTTTGATAATATCTACACCAAGTTCAAATATGGGTCATATAGGGTCAAAAACTAGGTCACTAGGCCAAATTGAAGAACAATCTTGTTAACACTCTGGAAGCCACATTATTGGCTTGAGCAAGTTGAAACTTATGTCAGAATGTTTGTCTTAGTGATATTTAGACTTCGAATATAGGTCATGTCGGGTCAAAAACTAGTTCACTAGGCCAAAATTAAGGAAAATCTTGTTAACACTATTGGGATCACATTTTTGACTTGAGCAGCTTGAAATTTTGTCAGAAAGTTTGTCTTGATGATATTGCCATTGGCGCAGAAAGAGTTTAGTCATAAAAAGCCCATTCTCAGGTGAGGGATCGAAGGCCTCATGGCCTCTTGTTTTAAAGAATTATGGCCCTTTTACGATTTAGAATTTTGGTTAAGTTATACATACCAAATCAAATTTGTTCAAAACAATTAGAGATATAGCTTTAATACTTACAAAAATCTTTTTACCATCATTACCTAAATCTTTTTACCATCATTACCTCCACCAACAGCCAAAAGTGCAAAATTCAGTACAGGTTTTTTAGCTCTACTGGCCAATGGACAGAAGAGCTTATGCCGTGGCGTGGTGTCCGCCGTCTAAGCGTCCATAAACAATTGCTTGTGAACGCGATACAGTCTTCAGTTTTGATTGTATCTCAATCAAACTTATACAGTAGTTAGATATCCATGAGAGCTAGGTTCCTTTCGCAAACCAGCCAGATCCGCCCATGCAAGACTGGATTATGGCCCTTGAAATTGTCAAAATTGCTATATTTGAGCTTGTGAACACAATAGAGGCTCCATTTACTATCTGATCTTCACTAAAATTAGATAGTAGTTAAATATTGATGAAAGCTTGGTTCCTGTTGAAAACCAGCCAGATCCGCCTATGCATGACTGGATTACTGCCCTTGAAATTGTCAAAATTCCTTTGTTGCCCATACATACATGCTCTGGATTGAAAATGACCAAAGAACCATGCCAGCAGAGCATGGGCCTCGTGTTTAAGAATTATGACCCTCTTTTGACTTATAAAGTACTTTGCTTATAAATAATATAGTAAAGTACTTGGTTATGTTTTCTGTAACACCCAAAACACCCAAAACAGTTTTGTTTTATTGGCAAGCAAAATAAAGTTGAGCACGCTGTCCTCCGACAGCTCTTGTTCAACTTAGAAAAACATAGACAAGCGTTGGCGTTCGCTCTGCGACGCTCTTGTTTTTAATGATATTGTCATTATATCACTGCCTCTGTAGCATAATGGATAGAGAGTGAGCCTATGGAACAAGTGACCATGTTTCGATCCCATAACAGCAGTTTTATAAATGGTGGAAATGGCTTTCCTCCTTGTCCCGCCAAGTTGTGGAGCTAGCATAATGCCTGATGCTTCCATAATTGGATAAAAAAAATCCAATAACACATGTAATTTACCAAGGAATACTCATTACTTTCAATTCTGTATTGTGACTATACACCTGCATTTACGATGTTGCATTGTTGTCTACAGATCTACAATAGATTCCTCACAATTTGATGTCCAGCATTATTAATGCACTTCATTTCGTTACTCATCTTCCCCCTCCAAGCCTTATTAATGCGTTTCCTTTTGTTATTAATTTTTTCATTTTTCATTTTTCCCCTCCAAGCCTTATTAATGCGCTTCCTTTTGTTATTCATTTTTAGCTCTACTGGCCAAAGGCCAGAAGGGCTTATGTCGTGGCGATTTGTCCGTCGTCCGTGCGTGCGTCCGTCCGTCCGTAAACAATTTCTTGTTAACACGATACAGTCTTTACTTTTGATTGTATCTCAACCAAACTTATACAGTAGTTAGATATCTATGAGAGCTCGGTTCCTTTCGAAAACCAGCCAGATCCGCCCTTGCATGACTGGATTATGGCCCTTGAAATGGTCAAAATTGCTATAAAAGAGCTTGTTAACACGATACAGTCTTTACTTTTGATTGTATCTCAACCAAACTCATACAGTAGTTAGATATCCATGAGAGCTCGGTTCCTTTCGAAAACCAGCCAGATCCGCCAATGCATGACTGGATTATGGCCCTTGAAATGGTCAAAATTGCTATAAAAGAGCTTGTTAACACGATACAGTCTTCACTTTTGATTGTATCTCAACTAAACTTATACAGTAGTTAGATATCCATGAGAGCTCGGTTCCTTTCGAAAACCAGCCAGATACGCCGATGCATGACTGGATTATGGCCCTTGAAATTGTCAAAATTGCTATAATAGGGCTTGTTAACATGATACAGTCCTTATTTTTGATTGTATCTCAATCAAACTTATACAGTAGTTAGATATCCATGAGAGTTTGGTTCATTTCTAAAAACCGGCCAGATCTACCCATGCATGGCTGGATTATGGCCCTTGAAATTGTCAAAATTGCTATAATACAGCTTGTGAACACAATAGAGCTTCCATTTACTCTCTGATCTTCACCAAACTTAGATGGTATTTGAATATTGATGACATATTGGTTCCTTTTGAAACAAGCCATATCAATGCCAGTAGAGCATAGGCCCTCATGGGCCTCTTGTTCATTTTTCATTTTCCCCCTCCAAGGTGAGTTATTGTGATCGCCTTTTGTCCGGCGTGCGTCGTCCGTCATGCATCGTGCGTCAACTTCTTCTCCTCAGTAACCAGTGGGTCAATTGGGATGAAACTTCACAGAAAGTATTCTCTCAATGACCTCACCAGATTTCCTTCAAATTTTTGGGATCCATGCAGAATTCTGGTTTCCATGGCAATGAAATGAAAAAAACTTCAAAGTTCTTCTTCTCCCAAACTGGTTGGCAGATTTTCAAATAATTTTGTAGAAATGTTCCTTGGATGACCTTCTGTCAGATTCCTTCAAGCCATGTTGATTGGTCGAAAAACATGGCCGCCAGGTGGGCGGGGCTATTTTGCCTTATATGGCTATAGTGAAAACTTAAAAAATCTTCTTCTCCCAAACTTGATTGTAGATTTTCAAATAATTTTGTAGAAATGCTCCTTGGATGACCTTCTATCAGATTCCTTCAAGCCATGTTGATTGGTCAAAAAACATGGCCGCCAGGGGGGCTGGGCTATTTTGCCTTATATGGCTATACTATACTATAGTGAAAACTTAAAAAATCTTCTACTCCGAAAGCGTCAGGCCGATTATCAAATAATTTTGTAGAAATGTTCCTTGGATGACCCTCTATCAGATTCCTTCAAGCCAATTTGATTGGTTGTAAAACATGGCCCCCAGGGGGGCGGGGCTATTTTGCCTTATATGGCTATAGTGAAAACTATAAAAATCTTCTTCTCCGAAAGTGTCAGGCCGATTTTCAAATAATTTTGTAGAAATGTTCCTTAAGTGACCCACTTTCAGATTCCTTCAAGCCATGTTGATTGATAAAAAAACATGGCCGCCAGTGGGCAGGGCTATTTTGCATTAAATGGCTATAGTGAAAACTTAAAAAATCTTCTCCTCCAAAAGTGTCAGGCCGATTTTCAAATAATTTTGTAGAAATCTTCCTAGGGTGACCCTCTATCAGATTCCTTCAAGCCAAGTTGATTGGTCAGAAACTATGGCCGCCAGGGGGCAGGGCTTATATAGCTAAAGTAAAAACTTTCTCCTTTCACTATTTCCACATACTTGTTGGGGATTATAGTTTCCATCATAAAATAAAAATCTTTAAGGATCCCACCTCTGCATGCTTACAAGAAGCCCTATCAGTCTTTATGCCATTTCGCAAAAAATACAGGATACCATAATTGTCTCATGCTCCCTTTAGCCAAATTACATTAGTCATTTCCTACTATTCTGAGATTGGTTATTCTCATTTCGCTATTCTCACATACTTGTCGGGGATTAGTTTCCATCACAAAATAAATACCTTTAATGATCCTACCTCTGCATTCATTTTTGAAAATTTTCTGGAAGGTTGTTAAAGAGCTCGCAAACAAAAAAATGAGCCCCGACCAAACTTATTTCACCAATTGTCAGCCAGAATCTTTTCTTAATTGTATGTTATTGCTTATCCTCCATTTCCAAACTTATTTCACCAAATATAGGCTGGAATCTGTTTTTTCCCAGCAATAAGTACCTAGCAAACCCATTTTGTGATAGAAAACAGACATAATGGAAGCACGATGTTTAGTTCTATTTACCCCCAAACAATAAATCATCTCGGTAAAGTAGATGTTCAGTTCCCTTAAAATTGCCTTCTTTAGCTTGTCTAGAATTACAGCTTTCAAGGAATATGGGAAATAGTCTTGCAGGCAGCCATGTCAAAAAAGTTCATCGAAATTGAAAATACAGACAAAGCTTGTATAATGAACCAGGGACGTAGATCTTACCTTATCTACGTCCCGGACTGAACTGAGTGCAAGTACAAGTGGTGTACAAGCCTGAATAATCCTGTTTTTAGCTCTACTGGCCAAAGGCCAGAAAGGCTTATGTCGTGGCGATTCGTCCGTTGTGCGTGCGTCTGTCCGTAAACAATTTCTTATTAACACGATACAGTCTTCACTTTTGATTGTATCTCAACCAAACTTATACAGTAGTTAGATATCCATGAGAGCACAGTTCCTTTTGAAAACCAGCCACAGATCCGCCCATGCATGACTGGATTATGGCCATTGAAATGGTCAAAATTGCTATAATAGAGCTTGTTAACACGATACAGTCTTCACTTTTGATTGCATCTCAACCAAACTTATACAGTAGTTAGATATTCATGAGAGCTCGGTTCCTTTCGAAAACCAGCCACAGATCCGCCCATGCATGACTGGATTATGTCCCTTGAAATGGTCAAAATTGCTATAATAGAGCTTGTTAACACGATACAGTCTTTATTTATGATTGTATCTCAACCAAACTTATACAGTAGTTAGATATCCATGAGAGCTTGATTCCTTTTGAAAACAAGCCAGATCCGCCCGATGCATGACTGAATTATGGCCCTTGAAATTGTCAAAATTGCTATAATAGGACTTGTTAACATGATACAGTCCTTATTTTTTATTGTATCTCAATCAAACTTATACAGTAGTTAGATATCCATGAGAGTTTGGTTCATTTCTAAAAAATGGCCAGATCTACCCATGCATGGCTGGATTATGGCCCTTGAAATTGTCATAATTGCTATAATACAGCTTGTGAACGAAATAGAGCTTCCATTTACTATCTGATCTTCACCAAACTTAGATGGTATTTGAATATTGATGACATATTGGTTCCTTTTGAAACAAGCCAGTAGAGCATAGGCCCTCATGGGCCTCTTGTTTTTTTTTACCGGGGAAGAGAGCTAGCGGATGTACACCTCATTTTGGCAGTAGGCGATTTTTAAATGGGCCTGAAACCCTACCAGCCCTTATTCATTCTGTATTTGGTATACGTATGTGGTCTTTCCCTAGCGGTATTTGCTTACTGTAATTGTGATCCAGAATAATACAAAGGGAAACTAAGAGCAAAGTTATTAAGTGAAGTTGCAGCTTTTAATAGCCTATTAATTAGGTCAAAACCACAAGTTCAATTTTCGAAATATTGTAGTGTCAGAAGTGGGATGGAATGGGCCTGGAGGTGCTGTGGGTGTTGCTGAGGTTGATGCCTAGCTCCCAAAGGTTAAGAGGGGGAGGAGTGTAGTGTCTGGATGTGGTGGCAAGACATGATTGCCCGGTTAGCTCAGTTGGTTAGAGCACAAAAGTAGTATTATGGTATGTGGGTTCGAGCCCCACCTTTGGCGGACATTTTCCCTCTTATGTTATACAGCAGCAGTGCAGGCTGAATTCTACCTAGCCTTACAAACAAAGGTAGAATCTCTTGAAGAATGGGCAGATAGAGTGCAGTCACTTGCAACTGAGGCTTTCCGGGAACTTCCGGAAAAGTGATGAGCAAGCAATTGCCAGATTTTGCCAGGGCCTTCTTGATGCAGAGGCAGGCCATGCGGCATTTATGAAGTCATACTTGACAATTGATGATGCAATAAACTTAGGTTTGTTTGTTTCAGCATTCAAAACAAGCAATGAAGCACCGTGGGAAGGAGAGTCTGTCATCAAGTGCTACGGACTATGATGACAGTGTGCAAGTCAGTGCAGTACAAAATAAGTTTGCACAGTTACAACTGGAAATGGCGGAGTTAAATGGCAGCAGTTAAAGAGTAGAAATGAGTCACAGGGAAGGTGGAAAGGTAATAGGGTAATTAAAAAACCGTTGAGAACGCCCTTTGAAGATGTCTTTAAACGACAATGGGTCGGCAACAGGGGCCGAATACCGACCCCACAATCACAACATGATGGCTCCCCAGGGGAAAACCATTTAAATGTTTTCAAACCAAAATATCCCGTTAGCCCTATAGGGACTGGAAAGAAAAGAGAGAATAAATCTCCAGAAAGAGTGATTTCTACATCAAAAGATGTGTCTGAATGCAAAAATTTGGATCTTCCAGTCAAAGTGTGTATGTTGAGATCAGCCTCCACATTCACGATCCCTGTACTTATCGGGGAACATCAAGTTGAAGCAGTAGTTGACTCTGCAGCAGAAGTGACGAATGGATCGGATTTTCTCAAAATTGAGAAAGCCACCTTTCGAAATTATGTAATGTCAAACTGGATATTGCTGGGCGTCAGCTTTCAATGATGGGTTTTGTTGCAGGTACAATTAGATTAAAGATTGGTAGTTCACATTACAATGGTCCAAGTATGTGGGCAGAAATGTCATCTGACTGAATTCTCATTTTCTTCCCATCATTGAATATTTCAATACGAGAGGTCTAGGCGTTCGGTCAATACATGTGTCCTTGAAATACACCAGACTGACATAGGATCGCCTTAAATGTTATAATACTCACCACATTCTGCCCGTGATAAGAGCGCCAATGATGCCAGACAAGCAGGCTTGTTTATTCTCTTGATCGTAATGACCCCGACATTTTTTCTCCTGTTCCCTTCCACACCGATTATCCATCTGTGTTCTCCTTTCCTACCGCGACATATTCTTTACAAAATGATCGCCGTTGATATGGATCGTAAATCTTTTTTTCAAAATCAATTTTGTGCATGGTTTCTCGAAGCTGGTTGAAAAAGGCAGAATGTTCCGAACATTCTCAAATTTTAAAGCTTCCGTTTGACTTGATTAGATGCTTAATCAAATCCAATAGTAATTGCAAGCTCTTTGTAGTTTAGACTTGATCATAGCAGGCAAATGATTTAGCCCGGAAGAAAAACGATTTCCAAAACTCCATAACTATAAAAACCCGATTTAAAAACATCTCCCAATCCAGAAAGGTTTGTCAGATCCAAAATAAATGAGATAATTTGCCATAGTTTTGCCTATACATGTACGCTTTCAAAGTCATCTACTGTAAATTTGTTGTATTTGGGAATGGGTTAAACACAATTTAACCCTTTCCCACTTACAGCAAATCTGCAGCAGACGACTTTGAAAACATTGTGACGAAAACCTGAAAAGTCTCCATAAAAGTTAGCTTAATTGTAAAATTAAGTTGAAAACGTTGTGGCCAAAGGAGAAATTGCTCATTATGAGCATGATGAGCAATTTCACCTTTGGCCACAATGTTTTCAAAGTTTGTCTGCTGTTTTTGTGTCAAAATGTGTCTGCAGGTGGGAAATAGTTAAATTAATTTATAGGATGGTAATCAAGATTATCTTGACAAATGAAAGCATTATTTTGTAGTAAATATTTCTTTTCTTATTTCAGCAAAGACAGTAGCAGATGATGATGCAGTGTATACAAGGTCAGCCCCAAAGCATGATGGGTACCGCAAATAGAAAAATTGCTAATACTGACCAATTGCTCCTATTGCCATAATATGGTCCACTGTTTAATAATTCAATAATTATATTTCCATTATCCCTTTCCCTCATACAACAATTCTGCAGCAGACAACTTAGAACATATTTTGTCAAAAAATAGAAAATCTATATAATTGAATGGATAACCTATGACTGAAAGTGGGAAACATTGTGGCAAAAGGAGAAATTGCTCGTTTAGAGCAATTTCTTCTTGTGTCACTATGTTTTCAAAAAGCCGTCTGCTGCAGAGGCGTCAGAAAGCGTCTATAGGGAAAGGGTTAAATATAGATTTTCAATATTTTTACCCAGATGTTTTCAATGTTGTCTATGTTAAGAGTTGTTGTATGTGGGAAAGGGTAAATTTCAAAACATTCAATGGTGGGCTTTGTGTGACTTAGCTTAAAATAAGATCAGGATTATTCAGTGCTTTTCTTCCATTGTTTAAAGTTTGAAGAGTATAAGAATAGGTTTTCAAGTGATGGGTTAATAATAATTTCCCAATTACAACAAATTTTCAGCAGACAACTTTGAAAACATCTAGGTCAAAATATGGAACATTACCATAAATGAAAGTATAATTAATTAATTATTGATTAAGAGTTGAAAACAGCAAACGAAGAAACTATTTTCTAATGTCGTCTGCATCAGATGGGTTTATATGAAGGAAAAAGGCTAAATTGTCAACTTGACATGAATATTATGTTATTAAGAATGAAAGTTGTATAAAATTGCTTTTGTATAATAAATTTAAAATTGATATTAAATTGAGTCGGTCTTGTCTTTAGTGAAAATAAGGTCTTCGTTTCCATTATAAGCAATATATTTACAAACGAAATTAATGAAAACCCTTTACTACTTTTAATTTAAGTATGTGAAGACAAAATTTAAAACAAGAGGCCCATGAGGGCCTATGCTCTACTGGTATGGTTCTTTGGTCATTTTCAATCCAGAGCATGTATGTATGGTGAAGATCGGATAGTAAATGGAGGCTCTTTTGTGTTCACAAGCTGTATTATAGCAATTTTTACAATTTTATGGGCCATAATCCAGTCTTGGCGGATCTGGCTGGTTTTCAAAAGGAACCAAGCTCTCATCAATATTTAACTACTATCTAAGTTTGGTGAAGATCAGATAGTAAATAGAGCCTCTATTGTGTTCACATGCTCAATTATAGCAATTTGAACAATTTCAAGGGCCATAATCCAGTCTTGTATAGGCGGATCTGGCTGGTTTACGAAAGGAACCGAGCTCTCATGGATATCTAACTACTGTATAAGTTTGGTTGAGATACAATCAAAAGTGAAGACTGTATCGTGTTAACAAGCTCTTTTATAGCAATTTTGAGAATTTCAAGGGCCATAATCCAGTCATGCATAGGCAGATCTGGCTGGTTTTCGAAAGGAACCGAGCTCTCATGGATATCTAACTACTGTATAAGTTTGGTTGAGATACAATCAAAAGTGAAGACTGTATCGTGTAAACAAGCTCTTTTATAGCAATTTTGACCGTTTCAAGGGCCATAATCCAGTCATGCATGGGCAGATCTGGCTGGTTTTCGAAAGGAACTGAGCTCTCATGGATATCTAACTACTGTATAAGTTTGGTTGAGATACAAACAAAAGTGAAGACTGTATCGTGTTAACAAGCTCTTTTATAGCAATTTTGACCATTTCAAGGGCCATAATCCAGTCATGCATGGGCGGATCTGGCTGGTTTTTGAAAGGAACCGAGCTCTCATGAATATCTAACTACTTTATAAGTTTGGTTGAGATACAAACAAAAGTGAAGACTATCGTGTTAACAAGCTCTTTTACAGCAATTTTGACCATTTCAAGGGCCATAATCCAGTCATGCATGGGCGGATCTGGCTGGTTTTCGAAAGGAACCGAGCTCTCATGGATATCTAACTACTGTATAAGTTTGGTTGAGATACAATCAAAAGTGAAGACTGTATCGTGTTAACAAGAAATTGTTTACGCACGCACGCACGCACGGACGACGGACAAATCGCCACGACATAAGCCCTTCTGGCCTTTGGCCAGTAGAGCTAAAAAAATCACATCCTCTTTTCCCACATTATTTGGAAATCTTATTAACATGTATGTTTTAAGCCTTGCCCACACACACCAAATCTGCAGCAGACGACTTTGAAAACTTCTAGACAAAAATATGGAAAATCTCTGAAGATAATTATCATAAAGATATATTTATTGAAAAAAGAGATGAAAACATTGTGGCACGAGAATAAATTGCTTATCATGTGCAATTTCTGCTTTTGCCACAAGGTTTTCAGAGTCGTTTGCTGCAGATGCATCAACATGTGTCTAGAAGTGGGAAAGGGTTTAAGTTACTGCACTAGTGAAAGGATTATTCTAACACACATACATTGTGCAACAGTTCATTTCATTGCAGATGTAAATTTTAAAGATATATTTGCTATATCCATATATAGGTCTGCTCTTAATCCTCCCCATCATTTGGACAACTTTTAACACCTCTGCAGGAGAACAATTGTTGAAAAGACTAGGAGAGGGATGTCTGGTAGATGATTAATGCCAGAGAAGAAGACTGATTGAAAACAAACTCGACTGATTGAAAACAAACTCTGAAAAAATGTAAAAACTAAATAATTGATAACAATAATGTTTATCTAAAAATGTAAATCGTCAATAAAGAATGACAGTGTGTATATAACTAGCATAAATTATATAATATATTGTGTATAGAGAACCGATAAATCACTAAATAACAAACACTAAGCAATTGCACCAAAGAATAAACATTAACCCTTTCCCTCATACGACAATTCTGCAGCAGACGACTTTGAACATATTTTGTCAAAAAAAAGAATATCTCTATAATTGAATGGATAACCTATGACTAAAAGTGGAAAACATTGTGGCCAAAGGAGAATTTTGAGCAATTTCTTCTTTTGTCACTATGTTTTCAAAAAGCCATCTGCTGCAGAGGTGTCGGAAAGCATCTATATGAGGGAAAGGAAGAGTGAACAAGGTTACTCTTAACCTTTTCCCAACTACAGGCGCTTTCTGTTGAAAACATTGTTGCAAAAGGATACATGTAAGTTTCTCAAAATGATCTTTTTCCTTTTGCCACAATGTTTTCAACTCGTTTCAATTATTATATTTTCATTTATAGAGATTTCCATGTTTTACCCCAGATGCCTTAATTTAGATCACCAGAGCCAAAGGCGTCAAGGTGATCAATTCTGATCACTGTCTGTCTGTCTGTTGTTAACTTTAAGCTTTAAACAACATCACCTAAACCAATTTCAACCTAAATACACAGGAATGTTCCTTTGGGTGTCCTCTTTCAATGTTGTTCAAAGATTTAAATTCTATTTTTTATAAAAGTGCTTGTCTGATTTCATGACTGTTTAGCAGTCATATTAATTTCCTCTGAATCCGCTTGTCCAAGATTATTTGGTAGAATTGTTCCTTGAGTGTGACCCTCTACAAAAAAGAATTTGCAAGCTGTATTGATTGGTTGTGAAACAAAAAGTTACAATTCAATTCTTATTCAAATTCTTGTCTGATTTCAAGATAATTTAGCAGAAATGATCCATAAGTCTTTATAATCTTTTCCCAATAACAACAAATCTGAAGCAAACGATCTAGTAAACAAATATGGAAAATCTCTGAAAATGAAAGCATAATTATCGGATAGAGTTAAAAACATTGTGGCAAAAGCTCAAATTGGCTATTTCCTCTTTTGTCACATTTCTTTTTTAAAAAGTCACGATTTTCCTTAGGGAAAGGGTTAAAAGAGATATGCAATATGACTACTTAAAATATATAAAATAGACCTATGCGGAATAAATGAATGTTAAACACAAGGAGTATTTAAAAAATATGAATAAAGCCTGTCATATCATTTTCTGCAGAGGACAAGATAAGAGGAAGTGAACAGGTCTTTTCACCACAATATTTCTCTTATTACTCAATCAAATCCTATGTTGTGGGTACTCAAGAGAGACGATTCTTTACAGTACCAACAACATAGGGTTTGAATCATTGTCAAATAAGGATTTTAGAACAAGAGAAATGCCCCTTATATAGAGCTCTGTAGTGGTAAGTGTGTTTGCTTTGGGAGCAGGAGTCCAGGGATTGATCTCCGGTTCGGTCATATGAAATACTTTAACAAATGGTCGTAATGGCTTCCATCCTTCGTTAACTCAGGGTTATCATTAGGATTGATGCATCTTGTCACATTCAGGATACTGGTAAATTACCAAGTAAATGCCATGGTTTAACCCTTTCCCTCATATAGACGTTTTCTGACACCTCTGCAGCAGACAGCTATTTGAAAACATGACGACGAAAGAAGAAATCGCTCAAAACGTGCAATTTCTCCTTTTGTCACCCATGTTTTTAAGTTACTATTCAATTATTAAACTTTCATTTGAAGGGAGTTTCCAAATATTTTTGGGTGTGTTTTCGAAATCGTCTGCTTCAGATTTGTTGTATGTGGGAAAGGGTTAACTGTCAGAAATACTGTTGAAAGCTGTGTAAAACACAATTCAAACACAGAAGATCAACTTTGAATAAAGAGCCGCAACAAGCAAATTGATACCATCTTTAAAGTCCTTGTTAAGACCCGGCCAGTGATTGAACCCGTGACCTCCTGCACCTGAGACCCATCCACATGTGATGTAGCCCTAGATGTATATGTTGAACAAAAAACCTGGAATTGTAACCCTATTGGTTAACAATTACATACAACAAATCTGCAGCAGACAACGGAGAATATATAGGCAAAAATATAAAATATAACTACAAATGAAAGTGTTCATAGAGTTGAAAAACATTGTGGCAAATAGATAAATTGCTTGTTTTGAGTTATTTCTCAAAACACAAAAATTCTCCTTTTACCACTATGTAATCAATAGTTGCCAGCTGCATAGCTTCAAAATGCATCTGAAAAGTAGGAAAGGAACATGACTTCCTATTAAAACTAAACTATTTAATTTGACTAAATGTTTCCAACATGCATCAGTCAGAATCCACATATTTTACTTACTACATTTTTTCTCAGATGTTTTCAAAACGTTTTATCATCAAATGGTGTCACATGAAAATAGTAAAGCACCCTCTTTGGCTTTGTACACAGACCACCAAAAAACCTGCAACTTTTTGCAGTGTGATTAGGAACTTCTATGTTTGCATGAAAGTGGTACAAGCTTCCAAATATCGTCTTCAAAAAATATTCGATATACCAATTCAATTTGACACGTGCCATAATGCTTTCATAAATGTTTTCACCAATAGACTAAGTTTATTTGGGAAAGTTGCCAGTTGCTTGGAAAGTCTGGTTTGAGAAAGCCAGGAATCACATTGATAGCTGAATTGGCTGCCCTGATTTGATTGGGAAATTGCTGAAAACGACCTAAAAACCATATCCATCAATCATCCAACAGTTTGTATAAATTCAGATAAAATATCCTAACATGTTCATGCATCAGCGATTTCATCATCAGCATATTCGTCTGTCACTTTACCCCCACTACATTGGTCTGAACAACAAACTATATCGTGGCTCTCCTTGAAGCACAATAAACACGGGAAAAAAGCGCATGAACAGTACCACATACAACACAATCCAAGTAACCTATAGACCCCTTTATCCCAGGGATAATACCATCTGGGGTCAGGCCCACGACCCCATCCATGGAAACAGCAGCAGTATTCTCTAGCGTGAGTGTTACTGCTCACATATGAAATTTGATCAGGTTCTGTTGTTGAAGTATTGAAACCATTTGGAGATTTGGGTTGATTTGTGACGGTTTTGTTGTCCTCCATCTTTACTTCCGTGGCTGTAATGAAACGTGGGGGAAATATTGTTTAGGGATTTACTGTTTACAACATAGAATAAATCCACTGTAGATGACAATATTTTCAGAATTGATAACAATTTAGGCATTTAACTGCCATTAACCATTTCCCTCATATAGACGCTTTCTGACGCCTCTGCAGCAGATGGCTTTTTGAAAACATAGTGACAAAAGAAGAAATTGCACAAAACGTGCAATTTCTACTTTTGCCACAATGTTTTCCTCTTTTTGTCATAGGTTATCCATTCAATTATGGAGATTTTCTATGTTTTGACAAAATACGTTCAAAGTCGTCTGCTGCATAATTGTCGTATGAGGGAAAGGGTTAACCATTTCCCCGGCCACATACAGCAAATCTGCTGCAGACAACTTTGCAATTGTATTGATCAGAAATTTAAAAAATCTCTGCAAATGAAAATCTGACTATTAAGAGAAATTGCTTATCATGAGCATTTCTCCCTTTGCCACAATGCTTTCAAAAGTTTACTTTTGCAGAGGTGTCAAAATGTGCATATATATGCAGAAAGGCTTAAGCAGCATGCAATCCTTTATTTCACAATTGAAAAGATGTGGCTATATAATAAAAACCGTTACGGGAAGGGAAAAACTAACAATCTTATCCCAGTTGAGTTTTGAAATACTGGAAAAGAGGTTAACATTTCACTCTTTTACCCCATAGAACAAATCTGCAGCAAACGACTTTCAAATTATGTGTCAGAAAATCGCTATACAAGAAAGTTGAATATAAGAATTGAGTAGAAAAAAGTGTGGCAATAATAGAGATTTCTACTTTTTCCAAAATGCTTTCAAGTCTTCTGATGAATTAGTCCAAATAATTTAGACTTTATGTTGCTCGTTTTATCATCTGTCGCGTATGCAGGATAATAACAAAATGAAAAATGAGCCTGTTTACTGATGAATGCGCGTCAAAATATGTCGCCAAGTAGGGAATGTGTGTCAAAATGTGTCACCAAGTAGGAAATGGTTAATCTTGTACAGGTAATTGTATGAGACTTTCAAGCTTAACCCTTTCCCTCATATAGATGTTTTCTGATGCCTCTGCAGGAGACGGCTTTTTGAAAACATGGCGACATAAGAAGAAATTGCTCAAAACAAGCAATTTCTCCTTTTGTCGTCATGTTTTCAACTCTATTCAATTATTGTACTAACGTTTGTTTAAATAGTTTCCAAATTTGTCGGGTATGTTTTGAAAGTTGTCTGCTACAGAATTGTCGTGTCAGGGAAAGGGTTAACCCAGCAGATACATTTTGATTCATCTGAAGCAGATCACCTTTGAAAATACAATAGCAAAAGGGGGAAATGGCTCCTGTTGGCACAATGATTCAATGATTTAATTTATGTCATTGAAGGATTATCAATACTTTTTATAAGATGGTTTCAAAGTCGTCTGCAGCGGATCTGTTGTATGTTGAAAAGCGGTATAGCTAGATACCGAAAACAACTTGTTTTTGCGGAAACAACTTTTTCTAACGAAAACAACTTTTTATATGACTTTAAAGCCCATACAACCATATTTTATTATATGTATTAACTTAATAGCACATTCACGAACATATTAAGATACATTTTAACACTTTGCAATCGTGTTTTTGTACTTATAATAGCGAAATAGATAAATTACATAGTGGCATAGACTAAAACACGTAAAAATAATTGGAATCGGCTCACGAAAACAACTTCATTTATGACAATATTACCCAGATTACCAAAATGTTTCATCTTCATTAACTTAATAGGACATTCACGAATATATAATGATACATTTTAACAGTTTGTTATAGTGTTTTTGTACTTATATTCGCAAAATAGTGAAATTACATAGTGGCATAGAATCGGCTCACGAAAACAACTTTATATATGACTTTATAAGCCATATAACCATATTTTGATATTAATTAACTTAATAGCACGTTCACGAGCATATTACGATACAATTTAGTAATTTGTAATTGTATTTTTTAGTTAATATATATCTTATTCGAAGAGAACGGGTTCTTTCACCTGACAATATAATATGGTTTTCGTGGGCTGCTAGGGTGTTGTTTTCGTAGGCTGATAGGCTTGCTGTACTGGCGTGATTCGGATTGAATGTGATATATGTCTGTTCTAACAAGTGAATTAAAGTCCAATTTTATCAATATCAAAAATTATGAATAAATAATTTGTTCCTATTTTACCGGCAATAATCTACGCATTCATATGGGTTTTAACCTATACCGAAATAAATATTTTTCGATAATAAGTACAAAATAATGTTAAAAATGGATTTAATTTGTTATAAATGCAATTGGCATGTGTTGTTTAAGTGATATTTGATAGAAAAAGAGGCTTAAATGGGCTTTAAAGTCATATGAAAAGTTGTTTTCGTGAGAAAAAGTTGTTTGTTTCCGCGAAAACAACTTGTTTTCGGTATCTAGCTATACCCGTTGAAAAGGGAGGGTTAAAAATCTACCAAATTGAAACAAAAGTTTTTCTACAAGTGCTCAAGATTAATTAATATTGTGAGAAGAGGGAAAATGTTGAAACCATGTTTGGCCTTACTTATACAGGAAATGTAAGGTGCTCTTTTAGATCAAATGATACCTTTTGGTGTCTTTCGGTATATTTATATTCATTTCACCTTCAGTTAAGTATTTTACATTAGAACTGGCGAAATAAACCCCCTGATGGTTCTTAACGCTTCTTGTCGCTAAATAGTGAGACCGGATCTCCAATGTAAACAAAGTTGGAACTCATACTATCCGGGAACTTTCGGTATCTTTGTTTTGTAGAGTATTTTCCAAATCACTATTAAAGTTGTGAGGAGTTACACGCACATTTTACTAACTTCATACATTTCTTTAATTATAAAGAAACAGTTTCACAGATGTAAAATAGAAAAAACTTTTATTCAAAATCTTAATTTATCTCCGGATTACTTATCCCGGCATTCATCAATCATCCTGGTCAAGTAGACGCTCTGAAATGAGCGTTTTTAAAAATCATCAAAACAAAACATGGGAGGGAAACGCTATTTTCCATAAGTCAACATTTTAAAGATGACTTCGTATATTGTCGTTTGAAATGTAACTCGGACGAAGCAATCCAAATAAAGCTATACAGGTAGGTACAATTTTATGACATGCATTGTTGTTAGTGTCATGGTGGTCCCAAAGTTGTGTTAATTTAAATTTCGCAGCATCACTATAATTGAGAAGTAAAACTGTTATGGCCAAATGAAAGCTAACTTAGGTTGAAATGGGTTGTTCTGACAGCTTTTGTTTGAGTGGTCATTGTAATGGATTTGAAACCGGGATGTCCGGGTCTCAAAGACCAATCTCGTCGGTCTTGGTTCAGTTCCCTTTTGCAAGGCACATTTCCAAGCCTGTACTTGTTTGTTTACCATGGGATGATGAATAAGTTTTTTGTCGTCCCTATTTAACTGATTAAATGTTAGAAAGGGTCTTTAAAAAAAAGTTTGGACATTTATTTTTATACTTGTTTAATTTCAGTATCCATGGGGAAAAATTTCTTTTCATATACCAGTCAGCACAGCAAAGAAGACTCCTTGATAGGTATGGATCAATGGTTTTTAGCTCCACTGGCTGAAAGCCAGTCGAGCTTATGTCATGGCGAATTGTCCGTCGTGCGTGCGTGCGTTAACTTTTTCCTTTAAACAACTTCTTCTCCCTAACCACTTGGCCAATTTGGTTGAAACTTCATGGGAAGCATCCTCTCAATGTCCTCTACTAAATTCCTTCAAATTTTTTTGATCCATTCAAAATTCTGGTTTCCATGGCAACCGAAAGAAAAAAATAGTGAGAACTTAAAAAATCTTCTTCTCCGAAAGTGTCAGGCCGATTTTCAAATAATTTTGTAGAAATGTTCCTTGGGTGACCCTTTATTAGATTCCTTCAAGAAATTTTGATTGGGCGAAAAACATGGCCGCCAGGGGGCGGGGCTTTTTTGCCTAATATAGCTATACTATAGTGAAAACTTAAATAATCTTCTTCTCAAAAAGTGTTCAGCAAATTTTCAAATAATTCTGTAGAAATGTTCCGTGGGTGACCCTCTATCAGATTCCGTCAAGCCATGTTGATTGGTAAAAAAACATGGCCGTCACAGGGCGGGGCTATTTTGCCTATATGGCTAAAGAGCAAACTTAAAAAATCTTCTCCTCCAAAAGTGTCAGGCCGATTTTTAAATAATTTTGTAGAAATGTTCCTTGTGTGAACCTTAATTAGATTCCTTCAAGAAATGTTGATTGGGCGAAAAACATGGCCGCCAGGGGACGGGGCTTTTTTGCGTTATATAGCTATAGTGAAAACTTAAAACATCTTCTTCTCCGAAAGTGTTCAGCCGATTTTCAAATAATTTTGTAGAAATGTTCATTGGGTGACCCTCTATCAGATTCCTTCAAGCCATGTTGATTGGTCGAAAAACATGGCCGCCAGAGGGCGGGGCTATTTTGACTTATATGACCATAGTGAAAACTTAAAAAATCTTCTCCTCCGAAAGTGTCAGGCATATTTTCAAATAATTTTGCAGAAACATTCCGTTGGTGACACTCTACAAGATTCCTTTAAGCCATGGTGGTTGGTAAAAAAAATAGCCACCACGGGGCAGGGCTGCTTGGAGATTTTATTTTTGCCTTATGGCCGTGGAGCGATACTGGCCCTCTTGGGCCTCTTGTTCTTGATGCTACCTATAAAACAACTGTTTATGACGCTCCTTTATTCTTTCTGGCAGTAAAGACAAATGTGGATTACCAGGTTGTTGGAGCCTTCATAACAGAAGACGAGACAACCGTAACCATTGCAGAGGCCCTTACAATTTTGAAGAAGGAATGCTTTCTGTCCAGTCCTCCATACTTCCTTATATGATTTTGACGAAAGTGAAATTAACGCTGTGGAGAAAGTCTTTTCAGGTAATATGCATGTATTTTTTGAAGTTTATTGAGTTTATTCAAAAGAAACTTGAAGAGCGGATAGAAGACAGTCTGAGGAAGATAAATCCCCAAAACTGTTAGTCAACGGTACATTACTTAGTTACTGAGTTGTCTCCTTTTTTCATGTCAAACAACACTTGTTCGGAAGATAACCCCCATTTTATATATTGGAATGAAATTGAGCAATCCAGGTGGATAAAAAATGATAGCTAGTGTTGAGTTTAAAACTATAACTCTTCCTTATTATGACTGAATTATCTCCCTGTTTGATGTCGTAATTCACTTATTCAAAACATAACTTCTGCATTATTAATGGTATTCAATTGCATTTGTACAGGTGGATTGAAGGCAACAAAATGAAGTGCACATTACAAGATGTATAACTGTAACTGCATGCATTACCGAGTTATCAACCCTCCTTATCCCTTTTATAAAGTTAATTACTTGTTTGAAACTTTGTTAAAGTCCGGGCGTATCTTTGTATTTTTAGGTTGTCAGGTTCTTATATGCGACTTTCACAGAAACCAGGCATGGGAGCGCTGGACTAGCAAACATGCTAACTCCTTAGGCAAGAAGTCGGAGATACTTAGCTACCTAATGAAAATTGGCCTTGCAAGGGATATGGTGGCATTTCATTCATCTGTTGAATCACTGAAGTCCTCAACAATCTACCAAAATAATGCCAAACTGAAAAACTATTTTGACAGGATTTGGTATCCACAACACAAGGTATTGTAGGAAGAATTAAATTATGAGAAATATAGTATATAAAGCTAAATGTCTGCGTGAATATCCAGTCGAATGTAAGCATTTAACTCTTACTGACAAACTGTGTTAATTTTGAATATTTAGACCAAAGAAATACACAATGACTAAGTGGTTACTGTCTGTGATTTTAAATTTGGCGTCTGGGTAGCCTAGCACTGATTTAACTCAGAAATCATGAAAAGTTTAACTGTTTCCATGATATCAGGGAAATAATATTTAAACTGGTATGAAACCCCCAATAAAATAAATGATTTAAAGCCTATGTTGTAGATGTTTGTGAAAATGGTCCTGTTTATTCATTTTTAGCTTGACTTTTAAAAAAACGAGAGCTATTGTCATGACCCTGGCGTCGGCGGCGGCGGCATGGTCATCCGGTTAAGGTTTTTTGTTCAGCTTAGCTTTTTTTCTGTTTTCTCCCTATCAGTCGAGCGTCTGTGCCGTACGTGATGCTCTTGTTTAACTCTTCTTATCTTTCAAACTATGATCATAAACTAATGAAAATCCTTAAAAGCTTTAAATGACAGGCTAGGCAGATCATATCAATTCCTGTCAATGATTGTGCTTCTTGATTAAGTGACTTTATATATGTGATTCTTCCACCACTTGTAGTGGTCTTTAAAGATATTTTTCTTCTGATTGGCAGAGATGGAGCAAGGCGTTTAGGACTGGTAACCTGGAAATAGTTGCTGGGACAAATAATGGGATTGAGTCGCAGCACAAACTTCTCAAGTACAGTTTTATGCATAGAAAAACCACAAACAGTCTTCTTGGTATGCTGAAGATTGTAATTGAAGAATTCTTTCCAGCTCGATTTAAATTGTAAGTAACACTTTTAAATAATGTCAGTAATCCAGAAAAATACAATTTTTAATTTGTTTGTGTACAATAGTTCACATGAGCACGAAATTTTCCATTGTAACAATAAACATATGATACATTAATTGCCAAAACTATATAATGACCTGCGGAATAGAAATATTTGATGTAAAGTATGTTAATATTTTATGATAGGATACATAGGATCCATTGCTTGCCTGAGCATAAAATATTCCTTGGGTACCCCTTTGCCAAGACCTTAAATTATTCAGATCCTTTGAATAAAATGGCAACTAGGTGGTGTTGCTTGTTTCCTATGTATGCATAGAGTAAGAACATTGAGAACTATTTAAGTTATATTTAATCAGGTAAGCAATATAGGACCATCATGGTCCTGTTCAGTGTTGTAAATGATGACTAAATTTCAAAAATATCTTTTAAGTTGAGTCTGATCTAGTCATATGGAATAGGTAATATGAGCTTTTCCTTGTGTAAAAGTACAACATGTTATTTGCATATTAGCCTGCAAATCAATTTAGTCTGATCAACATTCACACTTATTTTTATAAAGCTTCTGGTCAAATGTGTAGATTTTTGATAAGACTCACAGGATAAATGAACCTGTACTATTCACAACACCTTTTCACATGTACAGTCTTGTATTTCCTTGATAGTGCACATTCATGTACTTTGAAATAAAATGAAACTTTCAATATTTTGCAGATAATCGAAATTGTACATGCACTAAAAAGTTCAGTATATATTGCACATTGTCAAAAAAATAGAAAAAGTAATCCGAAGAATGAAAACCAAGAGTCAATTGTCTGCTGCTGTTAAACTAAGGGATGTCAGCGATTAATCTGTTACTCTGTAAACTTTATGTTTTTTGATTAATCGGTTAGTAATTCAAGTAACCGAGTACTCGGAGAAATAGATAAAATATATACACAGTTGTGTTTCACCTTTTGTTCTATTTAATTTGTCACACGTAACTGACCAGAGGTTAATTATTCACACCTCGGTCGGGAGTGTTTACTTAACTGTGAAAAGAACCGCAATTGATTTAAATGATGACGGTTTGTTTGTGTAGTGTTAATTGTATAATTGTGGCTGATGTACCGATTGACAGTTTATTATACCCCCAAAAAACAAAGTTTTGGGGGGGTATATAGGAGTCACTGTGTCGGTCGGTCGGTCGGTCGGAAGCCATATTTTGTCCGGACCATATCTTAACAATGCAACATAGGATTTGAACGAAACTTCATAGGATGATACAACACATTGAGAGGAAGTGCGGTGTACAGGAACCATAACTCTATTTTATCTAAATACAAAGTTATTGCCCTTTGTTACTTTTTCTTATTCGTAGAGTCTTGTCCGGAGCATAACTTTAAAACTAATTGTTGGAATTTAATAAAACTTCATAGGATGATACAACACATTGAGAGGAAGTGCAGTGTATAGGAACCATAACTCTATTTAATCTAAATAAAGAGTTATTGCCCTTTGTTACTTTTTCTTGTCCGGAGAATTACTTAATAACTAACAGATGGAATCTAATAAAACTGCATACAATGGTAGAGCATAATCAGAGGAAGTGCAGTGTAAAAGAACCATAACTCTAATTTACATAATTACAGAGTTATTGCCCTTTGTTACTTTTTCTTATTCGTAGAGTCTTGTCCAGAGCATAACTTTAAAACTGATTCTTGGAATTTATTAAAACTTCATAGGATGATACCACACATTGAGAGGAAGTGCAGTGTACAGGAACCATAACTCTATTTAATCTAAATACCGAGTTATTGCCCTTTGTTACTTTTTCTTGTCCGGAGAATTACTTAATAACTAACAGATGGAATCTAATAAAACTGCATACAATGGTAGAGCATAATCAGAGGAAGTGCAGTGTACAAGAACCATAACTCTAATTTACATAATTACAGAGTTATTGCCCTTTGTTACTTTTTCTTATTCGTAGAGTCTTGTCCAGAGCATAACTTTAAAACAAATTGTTGGAATTTAATTAAACTTCATAGGATGATACAACACATTGAGAGGAAGTGCGGTGTACAGGAACCATAACTCTATTTTATCTAAATACATAGTTATTGCCCTTTGTTACTTTTTCTTGTCCGTAGAATTACTTAATAACTAATAGATGGAATCTAATAAAACTACATATAATGGTAGAGCATAATCAGAGAAAGTGCAGTGTACAAGAAACATAACTCTACTTTACATAATGACAGAGTTATTGCCGTTTGTTACTTTTTCATATTCGTAGAGTCTTGTCCGGAGCATAAAGTTTTTAAAACTAATTGTTGGAATTTAATAAAACTTCATAGGATGATACAACACATTGAGAGAAAGTGCAGTGTACAGAAACCATAACTCTATTTAATCTAAATACAGAGTTATTGCCCTTTGTTACTTTTTCTTGTTTACAGAGTTATGGCCCTTTTGTTGGTCGGTCGTAAACCATATTTTGAGTCAAGGTGCTGTTTTGGGGGTATTTATCATCTTCAGTGATATTTCTAGTTTCTTTTTGAAACACTTTGATGTCTTATACAAGGCAGAAACTATATGATATAGACTTATTAATTATATCGGCATTTGTTTTGATAATACAAATAATTGGAATGAATTTGAATTGTTGTATTTGTAAATTATTAACCAACAAGATTAGAAGATTTAAAGAATAGTTTGAAGTTTTTAACACCTTTCCCCCTGAGTTCCTCCTCTTGCATTCAACATATTATAAATCAAATAACGGTCTGTTTGTTAATAAAAGATCTACTGAATAATTCTTCTGATAACAACATTTTAGTCTGATTTATTCATGACCGGGAAATGCAAATTAAAACAACAACACCAATGACAAAACCCCCAATTAAGTAAATATTAATTGTCTATAAATATATACGGTTAACCAAGTAACCGGTTACACAATTATACAATTAACCGGTTAGTGATATCAGTAACCGTTTACATCCCATTTAAAATTTTAACATTATGTAATTTTTATGTTTATAGATATGTTGATCTTAATGTAAGTGAATCTGGAAAATTTAGGAAGTACTCTCAAAAAGTACCACTGGAGCTGCATAATCGTACCAAGAAATTTCTTAAGCATTGTCTGCAGAGGATGGAATCATCAATTGATATAGAGAAGTACGTATTTATTTATTTTTTCTAATATTCTTGGCTCAACAGTTCGAGCATAAACTTCACACATGTCTTATGTCTTTTATTTGGATACTTAACTTTGAGCACGCCTTTTGATGGATAACACTTTGTTATATTCTCTTGCTGAAGGCCGATATTGTTTTTGCATTTTCTGTCCACCCCTCCTTCCATCATCCGTCTGCACATATGTCAGGTTCTATATTCATGAAACTGCTTTGAAATATTTATTTGTATAGTAGATTGGTACACATGTAAATTTTGTTTAAATTGATTGGACGGGACTCAAGTTACTTATTTTTAGCTGGAAGAAAAAAAGTAGAGTTATTGTGATACCCTTTGCGTCGTGTTAAAACTATAACTTTACCTCATTAACTAAAAAGATTTACACATATTCAAATGAAACTTGGTACACATGTCTATACTAAGTCACATAACTCTGGCTTAAATACTTTTAAATTATCCCCCTTTGTTTACTTAGATAAAAGCAGACAAGCGTCATATATGCACTTTGTGATAAAGTATTTATAAATATTAAAATTAAAATTTGCAGGATTACGGTCATGTTTTATGTATTTGATAAGTTAGTTTTATGCAAAAAATTCTTTTCATTGTTTGATATATTTATAGATGTATCTGCCTGAGGTATGTTCTATATTGGCATGGCTTCAGGAGATTATATTGAATTATTTTATGTCTCTGATTTTATTACCCCAGTAACTCTTGGCTAATGATTTGAATTTTGCCTTTGTATATAAATTCATGAACAATTCAAGTTTGATATAACTGTTTTCCAGATCAATACATATCTTCAGGCAATCTTTAAAAAACTTCATCATTTCTCATTTCTAATAATGTTTCTGACTCATGGCTGAAGATATAATTTCACTTTTCTATATATAACTTTCTTCACTTTAATGTTGTCAAAGTAGATGACATAAATTGGTTAATTGCATGGAAAGGGTTAAACTATGAGAAAGTGATGGATGTCTACTGTTGTTAGTGATAAGATAGTTACATGTATTATTGATTGTATTATGAAAAGCACAATATCTGATCATAGTTAATAGTTGGCTACTGTAGAATTCTTTATAATCCAAAGAAGAATGCAGGCATATCTCATAGTTCAATTGATGATCAAGTAAGCTATCGTCATGTCATGTTTGCTTTCATCATCGTATGTGAAGCTTGTTTACCAAGCTGAAAGCTGCAATTGATTTTGCCAGTTCATTGATTTATGTCCGATTGCTCAAAATTTAAATACACTTTGATATTGCTATTTTTTTTATAAAATATAATTGATAATTGTACTAATTATGTCTCCCCCTGTATACAGGGGAGATATATTATTTTTGTCCTGGGCGTCTGTCTGTCTGTCCTTCGGTCTGTCTGTCTGTCCGTCTGTCCGAAATCGTGTCCGCTCCATATCTCCAAGACGGCTTGAAGGATTTTCATGAAACTTGGCTCACATGTTCACCTCATCAAGGCGACGTGCAGAACCCGCGTCTCGACAATATAGGGTCAAGGTCAAGGTCACGCTTGAAGGTCAAAGGTTTGAGGCTTTATTTCGTGTCCGCTCCATATCTCCCAGACGGCTTGAAGGATTTTCATGAAACTTGGGTCACATGTTCACCTCATCAAGGTGACGTGCAGAACCCGCGTCTCGACAATATAGGGTCAAGGTCAAGGTCACACTTGAAGGTCAAAGGTTTGAGGCTTTATTTCGTGTCCGCTCCATATCTCCGAGACGGCTTGAAGGATTTTCATGAAACTTGGGTCACATGTTCACCTCATCAAGGCGACGTGCAGAACCTGCGTCTCGACAATATAGGGTCAAGGTCAAGGTCACGCTTGAATGTCAAAGGTTTGAGGCTTTATTTCGTGTCCGCTCCATATCTCCCAGACGGCTTGAAGGATTTTCATGAAACTTGGGTCACATGTTTACCTCATCAAGGCGACGTGCAGAACCCGCGTCTCGACAATATAGGGTCAATGTCAAGGTCACGCTTGAAGGTCAAAGGTTTGAGGCTTTATTTCGTGTCCGCTCCATATCTGTCCCAAATTTATAGGTTGGAATGTTTTGAGAGATTTTGACAGATATTTGAGGGGAGACATCTGTTTTTTGCAAAAACAATTCTAGTTAATATTTGATTTATATATGTTTCTCAAATCTGAATTGCAGTTCAGAATCTATCAGTAGTGTTATATTTACTATTGGCTCTTAATATTATATTTTGTAAGTCCATTCCGACATAAAATTAGAATAAATGCCTATGTCTATGAAGACACTTTATGATCCCTCTGCAGCCAACTAAACACTGTGGCAAAAGGAAAAATTTCTCATGATGAGCAATATTTACTTTTACTACAATATTTACACCTGTATTCAATGATTTCGCTTTCAACTATAACCGGGCATTTCAAAGTTGTCTGCTGCAGGTTGTATGGGGAAAAGGAGGTTAACAAAGTGCCAACTGGTGATGAGTTATTATTATCATTCTTTTATATTGTAGGTGTGATGTGACTGCTGAAAATGAAATCTACACCTATAAGACCCTAAAAGGAACATTTGTGATTAATCTTGGCGATAGGGAAAGTTATCCATGCTGCAACTGTGACGACTTGTATGAAAGTCACATGCCATGTATCCATATGTTTGCATGTATGAGCTTGGATGGGGAAGTGAAATGGGAGAAACTTTCATAACTTTACCTGCAGTCGAAATACTGTATGATAGATGGTAATATTAATATTGTATTTCCCACTTGTCAATGTTATTTGTAGCATGAATATACATCCAATGATCATAGTTTAAGGGGTATATAGGAATCACCATGTTCATCCGTCTGTCCGACCCACTTCGTGACAGGGCTGTATCTGTATAAGACTTAAGACATTTAAAACTCATAGTTGCCAAATATGTTAGCCAAGACCTAAACCCAAAGATAATTGACTCGAGGTCAAGGCTTTCTGGTTGTTAAAATAATCTGGCTGGGGATGTTATTCTGGCTAGAACAGATCTATTTACTTTTTACAATTGATTTTACTCAGAAGCCTGAGATTGAGTTTCATGTAAAATACTTTTTCACAAAAGGTTGTTCACTGCTTTTTATCTACATCCATAACCCTTTCCCACATACAACAAATCTGCAGCGAACGGCTTTGAAAAGATCTAAACATAAACATGGAAAATCTGTATAAAGGAAGGTTTAATCACTGAATTTCGTTAAAACATTGACGCAAAAGGAGTATTTGCTTGTTTTTAGCAATTTCTTCTTTGGTCACAATGTTTTCAAAAGGCGTCAGAAAGCATCTATAACAAGGAAAAGGGTTAACTTTGTTCCTGGATATGAATATAATACAATGCTTTTTACTCTTCTTCAGATTATGTAGTTGGAGACATGCATGAAGTCCAGGATACACCAGAACATGTTTTTATACCAGAGAAGGGTTTGTATTTTCATTATTAATATGTATCAATAATAGCATATTATTGCATTATAAATAGAAATGGCAAAATATACCCAATTTGAGATTTGAATATTCGGTAAGCAAATAGTCAGAATATTCCACTGATTTATATGTCTGGATATCAAAAAACCCTGTTTGACTTAAATTGTATTATACAAATCCAATGATGCTAGTCTGATCTGGCAAACATAACTTGATCAACTCAGCTTTTTTACAATTGTGTAACACAACTTGCTTTAACTTTTAGCTCCACTTTTCATAGAAAGGTGCAAGCCATAGCAGTCATCCATTCTTTGTGGTAAGCATCTGTAATAAATAATGTTTATTGAGCATACTCCCGACACATTCCACTTTCTTAAATGATACTTTATATGATTGTGTATGAAGCTTAATGAGAGAAAGTGCAAAGTCAAAGATACATATCTAAAGCATCCTTATTTGTTGAGTTATCACCCCTTTGTAGGTAAAAAAATTTGTGGAGTCTGGGTTATAATTTCTCTTATTGTTGATATTGATATGGAATGGATTGAAGGCAATTTTGAGGAATTACAGACTCCAAGGGCCAAAATTGTAGCTGTTCAAATTGCTGATTTTTTTGGTTAAGCTTTGTAATGAAAATTTTACTTGCAGAAGTTTCCAATGATATATCCTACAATATGCTTCAAAGAAATGCCAGGGATGCTTTGAAGAAGCTACAGAACCTTACATATAACTTGGAAGATTGTGAGGGGTTGGAAAAAATAAGGAACACTTCCGAGGATCTATTCAATGAATTAGGGAAGTCTGGATGTAACAATGCCAGATTGCTTCCACTACGGAAAAGGAAGGCTTTGAAGAAGCACTGTAGGAGATATGGCATGAAAGCATCAATCTTAAAGAAATATTCGAAGTTAAAAATTTCAAAAAGTATGTCTGTTCTTTAAAAAGATATCATTACACATGTGATTTTTAGCTCGTCTGTTTCAGAGAGATGAGCTTATGTCATAGCTTCATCTGTGTCGTATATTTGGTTTATCTTTTTTGTTAAAATCAATTTTTTCTTTGTAACCATTCAAGGTAGAGATTTGAAATTTAAAAAAGTTGTCTTATATCATAGTAACAACACCAAGTGCAAGTTCCACACATTTTGAATGCATTTAGTAAAACTTATGATATTACATGTTCAATAAAGAGAAAGAACAATTGTAACTCAAAGGCATTTTAATGCCCATTATCAAAGCTCTGAACAACTGATAATAACAGTGTATAATATAACTTGCAACCCATAAAGACTGTACATAACACACAATGCATAAAATAAGATAGACATGGTTTACTTGTTTGAGATTTTGCTAAATTTTAGATGGGGGATTGAACCCTCACTTTATCCATGTATGTTATTCTGTTTTGCATTTAATTTGTTGATGGATTTCTAACTCCTTCTGTTTCAGAAGATGTAGATCAAGAAGAAAAAGAAGTCACCTTACAGCCTTTAGTCAAAACATACATGCCCGAAGGGGTAGATATAAGAAATAATGGAACTCTTTGTGATGGTGAGTGTTAATGGTACTATTTTTTTTTTCATCCTTTCAAAACCCATAATTAATGAATGTTTTTCAGATGTATTTAAATATAATGTGGCAAAAGGACAAATTGCTCTCAATGTTTTCAACTCTATTCAATAATGATTATTTCATTTACATGTATGTATATATATTTTCCACCTTTTTGCCCACACATTTTAAAAGTTGGCTGCAGATTTGTTGCATGTGGTAAAGGGGGTTAATGTTAATTCCTCTCAGTAGTTTGAAAGGATAAGATTGTTACCAAAGGATCATTTATGAGAGCTTAAAGAGACGAGAGTAACAATTTTTTCCAGCACTGCATATTTCATTTCCATGACTGGACTTCAGAACACATGGATTGATTGATCGAGGTTTAACAATGTTTCCATAATTTTTCTGTTATATCACTGGTCCCTTTTCACCTACTCATATGTTTTTCTCGTATTTACCTCAACAGTATTTCTTTGCATATACCTGCATTCCTAAACAAATGAAGTCAAGTGGTGGGAGACGCATGCACAATCATGCAAGTCACAATGACTTAAGTCAAACATCTGGCTGATCTGTGATTGAAACTTACGAACCCTGGATTGATAGTTTGGTCATTAAAGACTGAGCTATTTGGGCTCAGTTAAGGAACACTTTTAATATATAACATTCATGAAAATACTTTGAAAACAGTTAGTAACCAAGATAAATTATTAGTCGTAATAACTAGAATACCCTTTTAGCTTTTAAGGTAAGAGGCCAACAGTGAAGGATGATATGATAGCCACCGGTAGATGTAAATCTATTTTTAAAATGTTATTATTAGTTCCTTTAAAACATATGTAAAACTATTAAGACTATTTGCAGATGTGGACAAAATTTGGAATTCCAGCACAGAAAGATTAGAAGCAAGGACAATTGGACCTTACATCATTACATTGCAGTCAATTCAATGCATTAAGTCTTTTCTTTCTGATGAGGTATTGCGTTTGTTTCTTTCCCACTCACAAAGAGAGCTGAGGAGTGAATACTGGTTGCCACTATGGCTGATTGTCTGTATAAATGGACTACACACAACAATCTATGGCTGATTGTCTGTATAAATGGACTACACACAACAATCTTTTCCTAGGAACTGGCTGCCTTTCCACATACATTTTAGCCCACTGGTGGAAGACGAAAGAATGATGGCCCAGCTGGGGTTCAAACTCACAACCCCTGGACAGTCATGTCGCTACCGACTGAACTACTGAGGCGCGCCTATTTTAAAGTGAAACGAAAACTTCAAAAATGCAGTCTCATTTCCTGCTGGGCAAATACAATCTCTCTGAATCCACCTATAACTTGTCAATTTAGATGAGAAATAATTAAAATTTGAAATAATAAAAACTATTGCATGTAATGAACATGTGTATGAAGCATTGTAAGTCCAATGTCAACGTAAATATAATTGAATCTTAAAAAACACAATTTTAGTACAATTTTTTTGACATGCACTGACCGGTGTTCCTTATATCATGAAATAATCCTTTTAAAGTAATATTCTAAAGCTTACTATTTATTTTGTACAATAAGTTTCATGTCTGATGTTTTAAGGTAATCGATGGATTTCTCCATGAGTTAGTAAAAGATAAACAAGAAATATACCACCTTAATTGTATTGCAATGACAGCGGTTTTTGAAGGCCAACAAGAAATCCACCACTGTTTAAGAGAAGTGGTAAGAAATTTATACATGCTCAATAAGTTTAATAACTATGAAAAATTAACAAACAACTGCTCATATTAGGCAATGATAAAATATGGTGTGATTAAATGATACAACATTTCCCCTGAAGGAATATACTTCTGACTGTTTCTAAAACAAACCCAACATGTATGATATATATATATATATTCACATGTTTTTAAAGTGGATAGCATCTCCTCTCTTGATTGATCGATGAAACAGGTTTAATTCAAGTTTTCAGATCATAATGGGTAGTTGCTGTATATTAAATTTATGTTAGAACTCAGACTTTTATGCCCAAGGAACTTTGGGGCCATAAAGTGGTTATATGGTGACCTGCATTAATTTATTGTGCCAGAAAATGTAACATTTTTTAAAAATATTAAGAGATGAATCTTTTTTTGAAACAATTATGAAAAATAAGAATTTGCTGGTTTTGAGTAATTTTTAGCTCCACTGGCTGAAAGCCAGTCGAGCTTATGTCATGGCGAATTGTCCGTCGTGCGTGCGTGCGTGCGTGCGTGCGTGCGTGCGTGCGTGCGTGCGTTAACTTTTTCCTTTAAACGACTTCTTCTCCCTAACCACTTGGCCAATTTGGTTGAAACTTCATGGGAAGCATCCTCTCAATGTCCTCTACTAAATTCCTTCAAATTTTTTTGATCCATTCAAAATTCTGGTTTCCATGGCAACCGAAAGAAAAAAATAGTGAGAACTTAAAAAATCTTCTTCTCCGAAAGTGTCAGGCCGATTTTCAAATAATTTTGTAGAAATGTTCCTTGGGTGACCCTTTATTAGATTCCTTCAAGAAATTTTGATTGGGCGAAAAACATGGCCGCCAGGGGGCGGGGCTTTTTTGCCTTATATAGCTATAGTGAAAACTTAAATAATCTTCTTCTCAAAAAGTGTTCAGCAGATTTTCAAATAATTATGTAGAAATGTTCCGTGGGTGACCCTCTATCAGATTCCTTCAAGCCATGTTGATTGGTAAAAAAACATGGCCGTCACAGGGCGGGGCTATTTTGCCTATATGGCTAAAGAGCAAACTTAAAAAATCTTCTCCTCCAAAAGTGTCAGGCCGATTTTCAAATAATTTTGTAGAAATGTTCCTTGTGTGAACCTTAATTAGATTCCTTCAAGAAATGTTGATTGGGCGAAAAACATGGCCGCCAGGGGGCGGGGCTTTTTTGCGTTATATAGCTATAGTGAAAACTTAAAACATCTTCTTCTCCGAAAGTGTTCAGCCGATTTTCAAATAATTTTGTAGAAATGTTCATTGGGTGACCCTCTATCAGATTCCTTCAAGCCATGTTGATTGGTCGAAAAACATGGCCGCCAGAGGGCGGGGCTATTTTGACTTATATGACCATAGTGAAAACTTAAAAAATCTTCTCCTCCGAAAGTGTCAGGCATATTTTCAAATAATTTTGCAGAAACATTCCTTTGGTGACACTCTACAAGATTCCTTTAAGCCATGGTGGTTGTTAAAAAAAATAGCCACCACGGGGCAGGGCTGTTTGGAGATTTTATTTTTGCCTTATGGCCGTGGAGCGATACTGGCCCTCTTGGGCCTCTTGTTTTATTTTTCCGTGATGTTTTCACTAGTTATATGTTTAGATGCTTCAAAGGTGTCTGCATTTTGGAAAGGGTAAATAATTCATATCTGTTGCCTTTACCCATATGTTTACAATATTTCCCTTTTTCAGCGGTCGTTGATGAAATATGACACGATTATTGGTGCTTACAATGAAGGAGGATGTCACTGGTGTTTAGTTGTAAGTAATTTATATTTGTTTTAAGAAGATAGAAGCCGAGTCCCGGTAGCTCAGTCGGTAGCGACACAGGCTGTCAATCCAGGGGTTTTGAGTTTGAATCCTAGCTGGGCCAACATTCTTTCCGATGTTTGTCTTTCACCAATGCGCTCTTTAACAGTCTATGTGGAAAAGCAGCCAGTTGCTTGGAAAGTATGTTGTATGGTGTACTGGTGTGGGAAAACCAGGAAACGCATGAGTAGGTGAACTGGTTGCCGTCATATGACTGAACAATTGTTGAGAAACGTGTTAAGATAGATGCATGTTAACTATTTAAATTGTCAACTTAAAACTGTGATAGAGTTGTATTTAAGAATATCTATCAAATTCAAAATTACAATGTAACAATATAAATACTATATGGTGAGTGCCCGAAGAACGTTTACACCAGTGTAAAAGAAAATGTTTAAGTATAAACTATTTTAGCATTATGATAGGATATGAGCCCTTTTTTTTACTCATCTGAGCAATAATTACTCAGGATTAGATAATGTGATAGCTTGATGTCTGTCATCCATCTTTTCTTTACATGACATCTCCTACCACACAGATGTTTAAACTTTTTGGAAGGATGTTTTGGTTGTGGTTTTTTCCAAAGTTGTCAGAATAACTTAATTCCGTTTTTTGGCATCAGAAAGAGGGGAAAATGCCCTATCTTTTAAAAAAATTCTTGTCTATAATCCTTGGCCTGATTTGAATATTGTTGGATACAAATATTCCTTAGATAGCCTTCTACCAAGATTGTTCTGATCTGTTGAAGAACATGACCGCCAGGGTTATTTTTCGGAATATGTATATATAGTAAACAATTTAAAATCTTCTAAACAAAGGCACCAGCCATATTTGAAAATGATTTGGCACAAAGGTTCCTTCCTTGATCTTCTACCAAGATTTTTTATATTTGTTGGGATCTGGTGAAATCCTGGCTTCCCTAGATATGTATATAAAGTGAAACTTTAAAAATCGTCTTGTACAAAATTACTGCCTGGATTTGAAAATAAATTTGCACAAATGTTCTATGGGTGGCCCTTTATCAAAAAAAATCAAAGTCTTCTGATCCGTTGATAAGCATGGCAAAATTGGGTGGGCCTGGTTCTGCTCTTTATATATATAGAGAGAGGGAGAGAATAGAAACTTTAAAAACTATTGTAATTCTTTTAAACAGGTAAGTGATATAGGACCATAATTCTCCTATTGGTTTAATTAACCACAGCAAAAGTATGAAATAAAACAATGGAATAAGCACAGATAAAACAATGGAATAAGCACAGATAAAACAATGGAATAAGCAAAGTATACAATTTTGTTCCATACTGATGAAGTGAATATCCAGACGTAATAATTTCCATAACATATCATGAGATAATACCATTTCTACATATACAGATAATACATCCAAAAGATAGGAAACTATTATATTTAAATCCCCTTGGAACAGTACATGTTCTAAAAGAAAGCATTCTTCTGAACTGGTTGTAAGTAAAACAAATTGACAGATTTTTACCACCAATAACTGATGCATGAATTAAAAGTTAATAATAGAAGTATTTCCTGCATCCCATGTTTGAGTCCTGGCTGTGGTTAATCTTTGGATTGCAAACTCATATGTTAGAGGTATTGTATTGAATGTTGTTGGAAACTTTAAAACGTATTGGATAAGGTATTTAATGATTAATGAACATGAACATGAAGCTTTAAAACACGACACGACAGGTTCATGTCACAAATGCAAGTGTATAGTGTTATTTTGGCTACCAATCTGTTGACCAAAGCCTGTCTGATTGATAACTGGATAATGCTTGAACCTACAGTACTCAAACTTGGTCCTGAGGTGACTTTGAACATAAAGTTGGTGCATAATATTGACAACCATCTATTTTGGAAAATCTTGATTGAATGTATATAATTGATGATGTGCATGGACGGTTTAGTTTGCATTTATGTTTTGGATTTTGCATGTAAATCTATCAGAATGATCTGTTATGTACAGGCACAGGGACATAGATAAGAGGGATAGGCAACTTCACCTGTACACCTGTTATACATACATATTCTGAAAGCTTAACATTTCAACTAAAGAGATATAATGAACAATTTGAATTTCTTTGTATTTTGAACACTGACTAGTTTAAAAGACACAGATATTGGGATTTCTGAATTATATTATTTTCTTCCAAAAATTAATAGACTGACATTTTTCATAAAGATAACATATTATCAAAACCTGTAGAATATTAAAATATTTTTATCTACTGTAATAGAAGAATGTTTAAACTTGTGTGTTTCTCACTCAATTTTTATCTTTAGATAAGTTTCATTCAAAGCCCGTATATCATTTTTATAGGAATAGTATAAATAATGCAGTAATTTTCCACGAAAGAGACGCTACACTATGGTTTAACACGAAATACTGCGATTTCTCCATCAATGCTTTAAATGTCTATTAGACATATACAGATCACTCTACTAGATGAGTATCAGCTGAAACATCCTACATTGGTTGAGCAGCTCAATGAAGGGTTTGTGCAAGGACCATTTTCTTGTTTAGACACTAAATACAGAGTTATTGCCCTTTAACTTGAAGTATTTTTTTTTTCTTATGTAGTACAACCATTTTTTAGACATTAACTGCTGTAAACGTATCAAAGTTTTCAGTATGTGGGGCATTGGAAAATTTACATCACACTCGAGCTCGGACTTATAATATATATATAACGATATATAAATTTTACTATGCTCCTGGTAATACAATACAAACCATTATTGCTACCGCAACATAAAATTACATATGTATACACAAACATTATCTTCTTGGAATCATGTAAGATTTTAATCACTTGATCTTCCTAAGACTGTGATTTGACACCAAGTGGAATTGTTAGTATTTATGTATTTTGTAAGCATGATATACTTAATTTTGTAGCAACTTCATGAAATCCAGATTTGATGCTGGAATTGAATCAGTCTTACCAGAAAAGTGGATCCTGGATACACCTTGTCATGCTAAGCAGCCTGATGGAAGCTCATGTGGAGTTTACATATTGAAAGTATGTTTGAGCAGTGTCCGACAAATTTCAGAATTGTTTGGTAGCCCACTGGGCTACCAGATTTGGAAGCTGGTAGCCCGAAATATCGCGGATGCCAATGAGTGTTTTATGATTATTTTTGTTTTCTACTTCTGTACAAACATAATATTAAGAGCACACCATGTACATGATTTAAGGGTAGTGACCAATTCAATTTCAAATAACATGACTGTGTTGCAAAAGACCTGAAGTGCAGCATTCAGTTAAAAAAAAAATGAAATTTGGAAAAGAGACTTTTTTGGTGGAGCTTAACAGATAGGAGAAAATTGGTACTATAAAAGTTTTTCAAGATTATTTTTCACTAGGTTATTTGAAATATTTTGCATAAAATGTATGTATTTTATCCATATTTACAAAAGATTTAAAAGCTAGTGACAGAAATGTTTAAACTTGAGACCAAAAAATCAAATGATGTAGTATAAACTCTTCAAATTAGAGGTCACCGATTTAGGTCCCTCACCGAAACAGGGCATACGATACGAGTGTCAGTTTTACAAAGAACGACATATTAAATAAGATTCAATGTTATTAACCAAGTCAAATTTATCAGGTTCAATGAAGTTATTAACCCCTTCCCTCATATAGACGCTCTCTGACGTCTCTGCAGCAGACAGCTTTTTAAAAACATTGTGACAACAGAAGAAATTGATCAAAACAAGCAATATCTCTTTTTACCACAATGTTTTCCACTTAGTCATAGGTTATCCATTAGTTTTTTTTTTATTGACAAAATATGTTCAAAGTCGTCTGCTGCAGAATTGTTGTATGAGGGAAAGGGTTAAATCATAAAATATTGTCAAAAACAATGACGCGAATAATACCGTAACACATGAAACACGTTAAATTTGTTGCATGTGTTACCGTATTATTCACAACATAGCCGCCATTTTGATAATTGCGCAATGTTAATCATGGTTCCCTACTGAGAATTTGAAATCGGTAAACAGCGTTGAATGTAAACATCGGGGTCCACTCTTGATCGGGGTGGTCGAGTCGTTAACGTCATTGACCCAATTTCTCATTTCTTCCAATGAAATCGCAATTATTAAGTCATATGATTTTTTTTCCCGCCGGTTATGCTAATTAATTTTGGTAAACAAAGCTGTGATTGGGCATTTATTTTTCATTATAGATTTCATCCCAAACATTTTCTTTGATATTACGTATACTATGTCGATTATGAAGGTGTTTCATATTTGATTAACGGCAAGATAAGATCTAGAAGTGGTCGTATTGTATTGTCTTTAATATTTGGATCAAATTTATTTTATTAACTTCTGCATGGCGACAATTTTCTTCTCCGCCTTTCTGAACCGGTCTGCACCAGTTTGCAAACATCGCATACCGAAAGTAGAAATATTGATCAAAATACATTTAAGGGAATATTTGAATTTCATTGGTTATTCGCAATCATTCATGGATTAACACATAGCCCAAGGGAACAATGGTCACTAATGATTGGACCGCCGTAATGGGTATATATATATCGCGTTAATTGACTATTACTGACGCGATTCGGTTGGCTGAAACCACTCGATCTGGGTGGGTAACTCCGCCTACTTATATTGATTTGTTTATGGTCACAGCGAGTGGTTTTCGCATGTAACATACAGTCACTGTTTATATACACGACATGTGTGTAAGTAATTAAGCCGGGCTACCAGACACGGGAATAAACAGTAGCCCGCCGGGCTTTCATTTGAAAATGACAGTAGCCAAAGCAATTATTTTGGTAGCCCGCGGGCTCCGGGCAATGGATTTGTCGGACACTGGTTTGAGTTTTGTCAGCTATGCTTACAACCAATTTGATAAAGTCATCTTGGGAGTTGTTCTGTGATTTGCAGCCATTAGTTCATGCATTCATCTGATCTTTCCAGTCTGTATCTTATTTATGCATTGATGCATTTTGAAATTACCTGTCGCTCATATTTACAACCATGAGACAGTATGTCTTATTTATAATAGCTGAAAGATCAAAGTCATAATGTATGTTGCCAACAGTGAGACCACATGTTAAATTGAAAGATTATGACCTGAATTAAACCTGTGCAAAGTTTAAATATGTTCTTGCTATAGATCAGTCATGTTGATGATTTTCAGCTTTAACAAAGAGTGTGTTCTATATTTCAAAGTCAAGATACAGTCTTAAATTAAAAATTCAAATTAAGGTACAATGAAATATTTATATTAGTCCTCTCCTGGTAATCTCCATGTAAATGAATTGTGTTGGATGTATAGTGGAATGTCCCTTATCAATCATTGAATTGAAATGAATTGGACAATATTCACATTGCATACCATTGCTAATTTGATATGATATCTTAAATATTTTCTTTTCAGTTCGCTGAGAATTATTTATCCAAACATCCTTTGGATTTCCATTGGAACAAAGAAAATATTAAAGATGCACGCCGATCATAAGCAGTCTTTCTGCTGTCTGTTTCAGGTGAGTTTTTTAGAAATTTAATGGAAACAATTAAGGCAAAAGTTATTGCATGTTAACTACATAGTTCATAAAATCAAATCTTTAGTAGCGTTTGATTTGGCGCAACTAAAGACAAATTGCTGTCAGCTATCATGGTTGTCCTGTGTTGATTATATAACAAGGAATTGTTCCCTTTAATTATTTTTACGATGGAGTATGAACATTTGCTATTGCATAACTATACAGTATACATTATCGGTTATTTATTTGCCCAAAAGATAGAACCCCTGATTTTCCAAATAGCTTTATGAATTGGCATTCATGTGCAAAATGATAACAGACTGCAAATGTATTTTTTATCTAACATCTTTCACAGTTTTCTCCTAGTAGTTTTTTTTTTATAAAGCACCTTAATTAACATGAGAACAATGATGTGAGGAATTTATGTTACAGAACCACGCACAGCCAGTGACAGCCAGTTGCCTGAGTCAGATTATCCGGATGATGTAGTACATGTACTTGATGAATCAAAGGTAATACTGAAAAATTGATCGGAATGAATTATTGTACAGAAGTAAATGTAGTATTTTTGTTGAAATCAAGACATGTATTGTGAAGAAATAGACATTGTCTTGTCATGCAAAACTTGCTAATATTCATGGTAGTAAGTCTTTAAAGTGATAATAGATTTTTTTTAACATCCTTTTCAATACATGTTACTTTGAAGTGCATATTTAACTTTTGACATTTTTTGGCAGTCAGAGTTTATCATGCACTCTGAATTTTTTTGAAAAGGAGCAATACAATGAAACTTTATGGGGAGCTTTACTTACAAGATGTGATTTCTATATTATTGTGTTTTTTCACACTGTTATTTGGTCCTTTATATAATACACATTGTGCTGCCCTCGTTTGCTAAGGGACTTTTGTACTGTTTATTATATTTCATTCTCATTGAAAATTAACAATAAAAACTTTGTTATCCTCCATCATCCAACCTCATTAATACACACTCATTATATACATTATATACATTTTATCATATAAGTGGAATAAATAAAAAATAAAATGCTCAATATAGTATATCATATACTTTGGGGAGCATCCATCGATTTCACCAATATCTTGTTGTTCATGTTTTACTAGTAAAAGTCAATGTTAAATGCTGAAATCATACTTAAAGGTAGTCTGATAATTTTATAAATATATATGCACTTTAGGAAGAGAAGGTTGGCTGTTGTAAGAAGAAAGAAAGTGATGACAATGGAGTAGATTTAAATTCATGCACTGAACCAATTAGAGAGGTAAGATTTATGCCTTATCGCAATTGTCCACATAGTTTGTTGTTTTGCTGCTGTAGATTACCATATTTAGATGTGTTTTATGATGGTTAATGTTTTATGTAGGTATAATTTTATTTTGAATTAAATACCACCTAAAGATTGTAGTACTACCTG
Organism: Serripes groenlandicus; assembly: GCA_031761405.1. Lineage (NCBI taxonomy): Eukaryota > Metazoa > Mollusca > Bivalvia > Cardiida > Cardiidae > Serripes > Serripes groenlandicus. Next base: position 38,300 of record JASEVX010000125.1, on the reverse strand, counting down.
CTTGAATATGTTTATATGTCTCAAGCCTAATTTTGTGTATAGGACAAAAGATGTGGACATTGATAGAATGACATCTATACCCCTGGACTGAATCATCCAAACATCTAAACTGAAAAGGAATTTGCCTTGGATGAGCGGTAAGCGTCTGGGATTTGAAACTGGGTGTCCCGGGTTCCATCCCCAGTCGCAGCACGATGGTCATGGTGGAGTGCCCTTTGGGCAAGATACATTTTCTTGCCTAGTACATGGATAAAAATATTGTCCAAATTTTCCTATAAATTTTCCATATATAATGTAGCCAATAAATTTTGAAGTCACATTTGGTTAACCCTTTCCCTCATATGACAATTCTGCAGCAGACGACTTTGAACGTATATTGTCAAAACATAGAAAATCTCTATAACTGAATGGATAACCTATGACAGAAAGTGGAAAACATTGTGGCAAAAGGAGAAATTGCACGTTTTGTGCAATTTCTTCTTTTGTCACTATGTTTTCAAAAAGCCGTCTGCAGCAGAGGTGTCAGAAAGCGTCTATATGAGGGAAAGGGGCACATAAACATAACTGGTATTGCGATTTCTGAATTTTATTAATTTTGTTCCAAAAATATCTTTGTTATTTTCATATATTCAGTAGTATTTGAGTTTTACTTGCTACAAATGTTGGGACAGGTTATATTTTAGTATACAACTTGAAACGGCCAGCATGGCTGTAAAATTGGACTGTAGACTGATACAAGGTGACAATGGAATAGTTGATTTAACTAATGAACCTGACATTCAACTGAAAAATTCAAGTGACAATAATGCTAAAATAAACAAAACAACACCAAGAAAAGAAAATGGCATAGAGTGTGATGACATTCAGACAACATCAGGGCCTGTACTTACACCAAAGAGATCTCAGAACAAAAGCAACGAAAAACTATCACACTCCAAAACTCTTTTGATAGGATCGTCTCAATTAAAATTTGTCAAAACTAGAGGTCTACACAAAACCGATGTCAAAACTCTCAGTGGGGCAAAAATAAATGATGTTACGGACTACATAGCAAGAACAAATATTTCTAAATACACAAAGATTGTTCTGCTAGTGGGAGGAAATGATGCCAGTGATGGTCGAGGTTATCAACAAATAGAGGAAGACTATGAGAGCCTACTTATACAGATAAAATCACAGTGTCATCCTCATTGTTCAATAAGTGTATCAGGCCTGCCACCCAGGAGGGACACTCCAATACAAAGAATAAATGAAGTTCTGATTAACATGTGTGAACACTTAAACCTTCACTATGTGCCACAATATTTAACTTTTCATAAAGCTGGACATCCATACTGGATTAACACTCAATTATATGCCAGGGATCATATCCATCTAAATAAATTGGGAACCAGTATTTTGCTGCATAATATTAACAAATTTGCGCCAATACTTCAAGCAAAACGAAACACTTGTTTCTACTGTGGTGAGCCCAACCATGCGACAGAAACATGTACACATGGCAAGAGTCTAAAATGTAACCAGTGCCAGGAATATGGACATAAACAGAATCGTTGCACAAATATATAGAATTGCGGCAAAGAAGAAAAAGCCCAGAACCATGACATTAATCATGGACAAACAGTTATATCTAATAATATTTACAGTGTTTTAGATAGTGTTTGTATAAACTGTGCCACCTATCAGTGCCAAAACTGTTGTTCTATAAATTCTTCACTTGATAGTGGTGTAACTACGGATCAAACAAATATTTCTGTAAAAGCAAAATGTTTGAACTCTTTAAAAATGTATAATACCATACCACAGCAATGCAGCGGTTCAGATATTTTAAATTCAGTAAATAAAACAAATAGTGCACCCTGTGGACAGGCAATTATTAAAAACACTAATTATGTAAATATATCTGATAACTGCTTAATTAGTTCTTCACAGGATACTGTAGATAATCAATCTAAGCAAGTGTGTCCAAACCAGGTGGCCACAATTAACATTATCTATCATATGTACATTGTGATTTTATTACTGTTTTCATGTGTATTAGCTCTATATCATGACAGGCTATTTGGTTCTAGTAATCAAGATTATGATACTTCATTCAATAATTATGGTTTCACCTCTAAAGGTTTAAAAATATGCTCCCATAATGTCAATAGATTAGAAAACAAATTGGATGAAATAAGGTATAATCTTCTACAATCAAAGAATCCCCCAGATATTCTTGGCTGTTGTGAAACTTTCTTTAGTGATATCATCCTTGATACAGATATTCGGGTGCCTGGTTACACAATGATAAGAAAAGACAGGACCACTAATAGGGGAGGTGGGTGGGCTGTATATATAAATGAAAATTTACCTTTTGAAAGAAAAGAGCAATTTGAAATTTCTAATATTGAAACAGTTTGGTTTGAAATCAGGCCTCCTTATAAAAAGTCATTTTTACTTTGTTTTGTGTATCGTAATCCAAAGTCTTCTAGCGTTTGGATTGACCAATTTGAAAAAGAAATTCAATTCGCCATAGATTACAATAATGATTTGGTACTAACTGGAGACTTTAACATGGATTTTTTATCTCCAAATAAACCTCCACAAAAATGGTTAAACATAATGGATACATATAGTCTCCAACAACTTCTAACTGAACCAACAAGAAAAACTAAAGATTCAAAGACACTGATTGACCACATTTATGTTACAAATCTTGAAAATGTATATGAATCCCATGTTGTCCAATATTCAGTTAGTGATCATTATCCAGTCTGCATCACAAGACATAGCAAGATTTCTGTTAATATAAAACACAAACATAGCGCTATTACTTACAGAAACTGTAAAAATTTACATGAAGCAGCTTTTTTACAAGATCTCAAAGATGCTCCTTTTTACAAGGTTGAGTTTGAAAATGACCCTGATGTCTGTCTACAGCAATGGTACAATATATTTTATACCGTGTTAGATAAACATGCCCCTGTAATAACTAAACGTATTAAAAAAGACCATCAACCTGAATGGTATAACAGTGAAATATCACAGGCTAGGCACGCAAGAGACAAATGTCATAGGTTAGGTATGTGGGAATATTATAAATTATGGAGAAATAAAACAAAAGTATTAATTCTGAGGCAATAAAAAACTCTAAAGACCCAAAGTCATTATGGAAATGTATTCATTCCTTAAGACCTTCAAACACAACATTCAGTTCAACAGTGCTTAATTCTAATGATGGTATAAAAATCACAAATCCTCATGATGTTGCAAATGAATTTAATAATTTCTTCACTTCTTGTGTAAAAAATCTTAGAAGTCAGTCCAGTGAACAATCTCCAAGTTTTCAAGAATTAAAAACATATGTTCAAAGCAAACGTCCACACGATCAGTATTTTAAGATAAAACCAGTCAATATGAATATCCTTTTTAAGGAACTAATGAATCTTGATTTAAACAAATCTTCGGGACTAGATAACATAGGCCCTAGAATTTTGCGAATAAGTGCACCTGCAATAGTTTCGTCATTAACTTATATATTCAATAGAGTCATAGATAGTGGAAAGTTTCCTCAACTTTTCAAAAATGCAAAAGTAACTCCTATACACAAAAAGGGAGATAAATCTGAGGCAACTAATTACAGACCTATATCAGTACTACCAACATTGTCTAAGTTAATTGAAAAACATATCTCCCAACAACTTTATAAGTATCTGTCAGATTTTAACCTATTACATCCATCTCAATCTGGATTTAGGCCGAATCACTCCTGTCAAACAGCACTAATAAATATAACCGACAAATGGTTACAAGAAATGAATGATGGAAACATAAACGGAGTTGTATTCTTGGATTTAAAAAAAGCTTTTGATGTTGTTGATCACAAACTCTTATGCCAAAAGCTTAATATATATGGTTGTACTCAAACTTCCCTGAAGTTGTTTGAATCATATCTTAATAATAGAACACAGCAGGTAAAAGTAGGAAATGCCAAGTCTAAATCTGCCCCTATTTCTCATGGAGTCCCCCAAGGTTCCATACTGGGTCCATTACTTTTCATTCTATATATTAATGATCTCCCATTACATGTAAAAAACAGTGAAACTGATATGTATGCAGATGACTCCACATTCCACACTTCAGGAAAAACTGTTGGAGAAATTCAGCAGAGATTACAAGCCGACTTAACTTCTATAAATAAATGGTGTTCAAGAAATATGATGTATATTAATACAGAAAAAACTAAGTGTATGACAATAGGAACAAGACAAAAACTATCAGTTCAAAAGGACTGCCTTACTATTACCATAAATGCAGGGATTTTGCAAAATTCTCAATGTGAGAAACTTTTAGGTGTTAAAATTGAACCTCAGTTAAATTGGTCAAGTCAAATAAACCATATATGCACTGTCATCTCATCACGCATATACCTTTTGTCAAAAATAAGAAACTATCTTCATCTTGAAGCAAGAAAATTATTTTACAGTGGATATATACTACCATTGATTGATTACTGTTGCACTGTTTGGGGTAACTGCACTAAAAATGGGCTTGATAGAATACTAAAATTACAGAAAAGAGCAGCAAGAATTATTCTCAATGCAGATCCTCTTTCAGCCTCGGAGCCTTTATTTAAAGAACTAAACTGGATGCCAGTACATATAAGGATTCAGTATCATAAACTATTACTTGTCTATAAATGCTTAAATTCCCAGGCACCTGAATATTTGTCAAATAGACTTGTATACGTGGGAGATAATAACCCATACAGTATGTAACTGGAGCGGTTTCTTGAAGCCACCGCACATATACCTGCCTCTACATTTTCTTATGACTCTTCTAGTTACTACATGTATGCCTGCCTTATTTACTTGTGGTTCATGTGATAATTGTGATTCTTGTGTATACACAAGGTATTCTGTACTATATAAGGCCTGTCTCTTTCTGTTTTCTTCCCAGTTGTGGCCAGCTCCAAAGGTAACGTTTACCTAACTAGCTTACCACTCTGAGCATTCTCTCTCTCTCTCTATTTCTGATTTCCCCTCTATTATGTTCTATATTATTATTTAGTTGTATTTGTCGTTATTGTGTACATTTGTCCTGTTTTGGCTATGAGTAAAAGCCAACACTTAATAAAAGTATAAACTAGCATTCTTTCTCTGTTGTCGTGTTGTATCCTAAATCGAACCTGCCGTGGCCGGTTACATTTTGGTGCCGTGACCAGGATACAACACAGAACAGCAGCAGTTCTTCATATTGAATTATCATGCTGATGCTAGTTCATATAGACTTCATAATTTAATCAACCTGGAAAGTAGTTGTTTTGGTTGACTGGGTTACAATAAATACTAGATAAGATAAGGTCATTACCGCATCGAAGGCAGAACACGAGTATTAAAAGGAAATGATCACCCCGTCATCTCATGTATGGCCTGACCTTCTTTGGCAGCTTAGGAATGTGTTCCTATGATAGGATTCATCTCAGGAATTGTAATGTCCGGGCTGAGAAATCTTCAAATGTTTTATCTGACCTATTTCATCTAAAAAGAACTGTATTTACCAGAAATGAAAGGCCTCGCTGGATTTATTCTCCTATGACCTGTCCGGTTTCGGAATGCTTGGAAGCGTCACCAAATAGCAGCCACATAACTTTTAAGAAGTAAAAGAAATTAACTTTCCACAGTGCTACTATTCAGTGTTTCTTATGTGTTTTTCAAAATTCATATATATTACCCACTACCGGACTTATAGTCGTATTAATTCTTTATAATCTTCTACATCTCAGTTTATTTTGACCAATGTTTATTTGAACATTGGATCTTAAGAAAGGGGGAATGTAACTGGAGCGGTTTCTTGAAGCCACCGCACATATACCTGCCTCTACATTTTCTTATGACTCTTCTAGTTACTACATGTATGCCTGCCTTATTTACTTGTGGTTCATGTGATAATTGTGATTCTTGTGTATACACAAGGTATTCTGTACTATATAAGGCCTGTCTCTTTCTGTTTTCTTCCCAGTTGTGGCCAGCTCCAAAGGTAACGTTTACCTAACTAGCTTACCACTCTGAGCATTCTCTCTCTCTCTCTATTTCTGATTTCCCCTCTATTATGTTCTATATTATTATTTAGTTGTATGTGTCGTTATTGTGTACATTTGTCCTGTTTTGGCTATGAGTAAAAGCCAACACTTAATAAAAGTATAAACTAGCATTCTTTCTCTGTTGTCGTGTTGTATCCTAAATCGAACCTGCCGTGGCCGGTTACAAGTATAAGGAATGTTGTAAATGGAAATTTATATGTTAAAAAATCAAAGACAGAGCTTTACAAACGTTCTTTTCATTATTCTGGGTCACTTTTATGGAACAATCTGCCTACCGATATTAGATCATCACCAAGTCTATACAGCTTCAAAAATTATCTAAAAAATTATCTTCTGAACCTTAATTGTTAGTTGGAAATAAACTGTTTGATTGTGAGTATTCAATACAGTCTGTGACTTGGCCCCACATTTCCCAGGAATTCCTTGAAATTGACTGTCTGTTTATCTCAGCAGGGTCTGTAATTATCACCCTGGTGTGAACATAAATGGCCCTTAAATTCTTCATGGTGTGTTGACTGATACACCTTTTCAGATATTAATTGGTGGCATGCATGCTGTGAAAATAGCCATGCAGACCCCTAATTGATTTCATGGTGATTTGGAGATAAGATAATAGCTCTCATCAATTATGGGGGAATTTCTGGGGCTAGGTTACAGACGAATGGAAAAGTTTCTGTCATTGCATTTATAAACATTATGTGAATGCTTGTTTTATATTTTAATGTTTAATTACATTGTTGAATTTCATGTTCAATGTATGATTGTTGAGGGCCACAGGGAAGATTAGTGTAACTAACTGTGTTACCCTCATTAAATAAAGTATTATTATTATTATTATTATTATTATTATTATTTCATTCTGACCATATCTTTAGTCAATCCGTTGATCAGTTCAGAACAAAAGGAATTATTTACCCAAAAATTGGATTTGAAGTCTGGATCATCTGTTGACACACTCATGACTCTTGCTGGATATAATAAAGATCAGATAAGCATATGGTAATTTTGTTTGATATAACATATTTGCTTTTGTTTTTTAGGACAAGACTCACCATCTTAGGAAATTTAAACATAAGGTAGGAATATAATTTATGTATGCCTTTTACAGAATCAAATAAGTGGTTATGCTATGCCCATATCTGTCGAGCCCAGGTAGCTCAGTCTGTAGTGATGTGGGCTGTCAATATCCAAGGGTTTTGAGATTGAATCCCAGCTCAGGCAGCATTCTTTCCGATGCTTGACAATAGTCAGTGTGACAAGTGTCGTTTGTCTTCCACCGAAGGGCTAACAGTATATGTGGAAAATCAATAAACCCATGTTTGATAAATATATATATATTGTTATCATCCTTTTGTTTATACAGGTGCCCTTGTTAACAATTTATTGTCTGGAGCATATTTCCTACAGTATTATAACCCCAATCTAATAAAATTTAATGTTATTGATTTACATACTCAAACACAACAAGAGAACTCAGGTGACAATACAGGATCATCGTGATCCTCTTGTTTTGGGAAAATAGCCATCTTGCCTTTTTTTTATATGCAAACAATTAAGAACCTGCATTGATTAATATGGCTTTTCTTTCAGGCTAAAAGATCGAGTTTTTTCTACCCAGATGTGGAAAAGAAGGGGAGAAAACTCTACTGCAAATGTCAACAGCCAAATGATGGGTATGACTGGCAGTTTTTATCAGTCCATTTTCATTATTAATATCAAAGTAGGAAAAATATGTTTTAATATCCAACAGATATGTATCGTGGAGGAAAAGAGAACCATTTAATATTCTACCCACCATTCTAACTCATCTTGAGCTATCTTTCTTGTCTAATAGAAAAAGAAGATTTAAGATATTAACCCAATGCAATCTTCTGTTAATAATGTTGAAACTATTATGTTCTATTATTTCAGACATTTCATGATATTATGTGATTTGTGTGGCGAATGGTTTCATCTTGAGTGTGTGGAATTAAAAAAGGAAAATATTCCCAAAAAAGATGCCAAATACTTTTGTCCTGACTGTTCCCAGTTTACCTTTCCAGATATGTTTCAGGTAATTATATTGTACATGTACAGTTATGTGACAAGGATGCTAGCAATTCTCTATTCAAAGCTTCAGCTTAATTTTATGTACAATACAATAGTTTATTTATCGCGTAACTAAGCCTCCGGCCCACATTACATACATATTATATTACATTCAACTTACAATGTGTTAATATGCACTATCAAATTTCTTCAAAAAGCATCAAAACATAAAGAGCTATAATTTTAATAACTAATAGATTTTCTTTTTGAAGAAGACAATACAAATTCTGTAAGCTTGGTAAAGCATTAAACCACGTTTTTAAATACAAATCTCTTATAAACTTAAACTTTTCACAAATAAAAAAGGCATGAAACACAGGTTGAAGTTCTTCTTCATTAAATACCTGGTTTGGTCTCATTGTGGCTTTTCAAAATTATTTGATAATTCTTTTATTTTCTAACAGAACCCAGATCCAGACGATGTATTGATGGAAGAAAAGTTCTACGTGAATAAAGAGGCAGTCCGTAAACATGTAAGTAACAAGTCTGTAAATTCGTGTTTAACTATGTGGGAAAGACTTGTCCATAACCATTCTTTTGTCTTTATCTGGATCAGTCGGGTTACAACATCCACAACATTTTTATGTGTAGAAAGACATTTTTTGGAATATCAATGTGTAGCATTGTTATTATATGTATATATGTGTTTTTAGCTCACCTGAGCTTTGCTCAAGGTGAGTTATTGTGATCGCCTTTTGTCCGTCGTGCGTCAACTTCTTCTCCTCAGTAACCAGTGGGTCAATTTGGATGAAACTTCACAGAAAGCATCCTCTCAATGACCTCACCAGAATTCCTTCAAAGTTTTGGGATCCATGCAAAATTCTGGTTTCCATGGCAACGAAACCGAAAAAACTTCAAAATTCTTCTTCTCCCAAACTGGTTGGCAGATTTTCAAATAATTTTGTAGAAATGTTCCTTAGATGACCCTCTATCAGATTCCTTCAAGCCATGTTGATTGGTCGAAAAACATGGCCGCCAGGGGGGGCGGGGCTATTTTGCCTTATATGGCTATTGTGAAAACTTAAAAAATCTTCTCCTCCGAAAGTGTCAGGCCGATTTTCAAATAATTTTGTAGAAATGTTCCTTGGGTGACCCTCTATCAGATTCCTTCAAGCCATGTTGATTGGTCGAAAAACATGGCCGCCAGGGCGGGGCTATTTTGCCTTTTATGGCTATAGTGAAAACTTAAAAAATCTTCTCCTCCATAAGTGTCGGGCCGATTTTCAAATAATTTTGTAGAAATGTTCCTTGGGTGACCCTCTATCAGATTCCTTCAAGCCATGTTGATTGGTCGAAAAACATGGCCGCCAGGGGGCGGGCTATTTTGCCTTATATGGCCAAAGTGAAAAATTAAAAAATCTTCTCCTCCGAAAGTGTCAGGCTGATTTTCAAATAATTTTGTAGAAATGTTCCTTGGATGACCCTCTATCAGATTCCTTCAAGCCAAGTTGATTGGTCGAAAAACATGGCCACCAGGGGGCGGGGCTTATATAGCTAAAGTGAAAAAAAAATATTAGGTGAGCGATTCCAGGGCCATCATGGCCCTCTTGTTTAAAGTTAACCTGTACATAAATTGTTCAAAGTTAACTATTGTGATCTGTTGTGCATCATAAATACGATCTTTAAGTGACAAATATTATATTTGTAAATACAGTTCCTTCAAAATTCACGGGAATGTTCTAATATACAAAACATAAATAAATTTTACAGTCAAAAGAAACTGATTTCCATGGTAATAATAAGTGATACTTTTACTGTATGTAATCTGTCTAATCAGATGAAGTTGGGAAAAAAATTGAGTGACCAAAATTGCTATTTTATTCAATATCTTTAAATATTCCAAGAAATTAACAGATTTTGAAATTATTTATTACAAATATACTGTGACCATGCGTAGATAAATAATTGCTGAAGTTACAAGGATTTCTACAAACATGGCCAACAGAGATTTGAAGTGTTTACCCTATAATGAGCTTGATATTTATCAACATTTTTTTATTATTTCAGATGCCTTCTGTGCTCTCGCGGCTATCCATGATTGTCTCAAGTGAAAAGAAAACAAGGTATATTTTGATCAGTCAGCGTTAGTCATGTATCTTATTTTTTGTATAATCTTATATTGCAATTATGTCTTTGTCTTCCCACATTTATAAGCCTAATTTTGTTTTTAAAGTTATATGATGTTGGAGTAAGTTACGTCATCATGTTTTGTTTTTTCTCAAAGGAATCACCCATGGATGCACAGACACATACTTTTTTCCCAAGGGAAGCTGTCGGAGAAAAAAGGTTATGGATATGCCATTTTCAGTCAACCAGTAAGTAATTAATTTACATTCAAAGAAAAAGTTAACTATTTTTGTTCATGAAATTTACAATTAATGCAATTGAGACGTTTTAACAACAACACAAATAGATTTGCTAATTAATGTTTTCATGCATAGCGTACCATATCAGAATGTAAGGCTGTGGTAAAGAGGCTACATAATGAACAATTTATTATAATCTGAAGAAAAGTTGAGTTATAGAATGATCATTACATCACTACCACATGTGTATTAGTGAATTTGGAACAAGACCCTGAAAGTAACTGTGTGTTGAACTTGCAGGGGTGTGTGTCTTTTTATATAAATTACATGTCTAAATATACCTTCAAGCTGACATCACAATAGGCTACAAAAACTTCTTAGTAGTAAGAAAGAGAAACAATTGTGTGATAGCTTGAATGAAATGCCCCCATAAAAAGGATAGTTGTACTTGTTGGCTAGAGATTTATCAACATTTCTCAAAGCACTAGAAATATTTGTATTGATGCTATAATTTATTTTTCAGGCAATACTTTGCACAACACATTTTGTAAAGCAGAAGTTTATCAAATATGAACACAGGTAATTCATTTAAAGATGTACCCCTTGTAGATTAGAATCTAGTCAGACCAGAATCGATCGAGACAATAGAGCTCAGCACTTAAGATCTGCCTTGGCATAATCAGAATGATTGATATGGGTGCATTGCCATGTTCAACAATTTTCCAATCGTATCACACATTCACATGTGTGTCTTAGTATTTCTCACTTTGGTGGTTTTGGAGCAGTGTTATTATCCTTTTTATTTTATTTTTCAAGGTCTGCATATCTAAAAGTTGGCACTGTTGTCGGGCTTAAAGATGAAACCATGCTGAATGCAATGAAAAATGACAGGTTGTAAGTATATAAATACTATTATTAAGCTGATTTGACAATTTCAGAAAAGATCTTTGATAGGGACAAGTTTGTAAATGTACCTGTTTTATACCAATCGATTTGTAAGCAACAATTTGAAGTTTAGGTCTGGTTTAGATTAGATTGGCAAACATCATGACTAAATGAAGATCTCTATTGACTTGGGATACAGTTCCTTTAAATATTAACATCTTGTTAATATTTCTTATGTATTAATTTCACAGCTTGGCAGAATTGTATGTAGAGCGAGTCTTGGTGCAGGAAGCATTATGTGCAATTCTCCAGAATATGACTGGCTGTCTATATGAATTTGCAAACAAAGAATGTAGTCTGGGCATGAACCATTCTGGAAACAAAGCCATATTTGAGGGCTTAAAACTCAGTTAGTATTGTTTTATACTTCTTTCACTTAAAGCTAAATTCCATTTCGATTTCGGGAGATCTGTGAAATGTTCTTTTTTTACATCCTGTTGTTCAAAAAGTACTACTAAGCATCATTGATTTAAGTAATTTATTTGTTTGGAGAGTAGTAGAAAAACATAGCAGTTACTTTTCCGTCGGGGGCCTTTTTTGCAAATACTCCTGCTGGAATTTTTCTTAAACTTTGTCAGATGTATTATTGGGTCATGGCACACCATTCAACATCAAAATTATCAAGGTCAAGGTCATAATTTGGCAAACCTTGACCTTGGTTATGTTACTTAACCTCAAAACTTAACATTGGTTATATCTCAGCAACCCCTGCTGGAATTTTTCAGAAACTTTGGCAAAAGTAGTTTTTGTCTGTGTGTTTGTTTGTGTGTGCATATAGGAACAACTGTATCATTCCAACAGAATAATGCTTATTATAGTAACTACAATGCTGTAAACTGGACACTTCCTATTGCATTTCTAGGTGAAAAGAAGAAGAAGGAATTACAGATTGAAAGCTCTAACAGAGTGATAATAAATTAAAGACATTGAAAGAATTTAGGATAACGTGGAATCATGGTGGAAAAAGAAATTTGGTTTTTTTACAAGATGGTCTGCCTGTCCTGGAAAGGAGACCGATCCAAAGTTTACTCCACATGAAGCTGATAGACTTTATATGGCTCTGACCCTTGCTGTATTTGGGTTTGAGGTCACATTCTGCTTGAATATGCCTTCCATCTTTGATTTTTTTTTTACCAATTTGTGTTCTGTTTATATTTTATATAAGTTAATGCTGGAAAGTCATATAATTTAATACTCGTTTTAAAATTGTTTCCTACATACAAAAAATCTGCAGTGCACAGCAGGGGAAAATACCTGTGAAGTCTTAAAATGAAAGCTGCTTTACTGAATAAAAAAAAATATCAGTGGAATAGGAGGAAATTGCTCAAAAAACTTAATTGTCCATGTATACAGGCAGCCTCTTGTATGTAGTACTGGTAAAAGAAAGCCAGGACATACATTAGAGGAACTGGCCATAAAGATAAAAATGAAACACTGTTGTAAACATTGCTAAATATCAAGCATTACTGGCTTTATAATTGTTATCATGCAGATTTGTCGTACAGGGAAGGATGAACAACAAATATATTTTTATACGCCTGTCTTAAGACGAGTGGTATTATGGGAACACCTGCGATGCACACATTTTGTCAATTACCAACTTGAGTTTAATGATTTGGGCAACATTTTCTTGATTTAAACCCAGAACATCCCAAGAATCCAAGTTATTGCCCCCATTTTAGTGAAGTTATCATACATTGGCTTGTTTAATCTCTAAATTTATAACTCCTTACCATATATGCACTGAACTTGCTAATGGTTACATCACCCTAGTTATGCTCATGTTAATTGCCCAGAAATTAGTGAAATTAAATTTCTTCGACTTTGACCGTTATTCAATTATTTTTGCAAACTTGGTCAAAATTTGTATTGCTACAGTTCAGTCTAACTAAACCCTTTCCCACATACATAAATTCTAAATCTTATGCAGTAGTCCTCCTTTGAGTAAATGAGAGGGGAGAATAGAAGAATTTGCTCATTATAACAAATTTTACTTTTGTCATACCCTATTTGATCATTTAACTATCATTTATATAGATATTCAACATTTTTGCAAATATAGTTTAAAAGTCGTCCCCTGCAGATCTGTATGTGGGAGATTATCAGAAGTTGTCTGCTCTCTAACTACAGCAACTTTTATCTTATCATAATAATGTTTATGTTTTTCTGTAAAGTTTAGTTTTAAGCCAAATTGTATTGTATGGCTAATTAGGGTTCTTTGTGACAGTTTGGCAGGAGGATTTTTATAAAAAAAAAAATTCAGTTCATTAAGGGTCAACATTTCGGACAATTTTGGCTATTTTTCAAAATTCAAAATTTGGCTCTTACAAAGGTGGCCTCCACGTGGCTAGAGCTGGGCAACATTGCTTAATAATGTTGGCAAACTACCTCTGAAAAATAATCATTTTCATTCAAAATATATTCCATTATGCTACATTTATTGAATTGTGAAAGATTAACCCTTCCCTTCAAATATATGTTTTTAAAACCGCAAACGTTTAATAATGTCTACATGTTTGCAAAGTCGTCTGCTCCAGTTGTGTTGTATGTTGAAAAGGCTTAAGACCAACTTCAGCAGAATTTTAGTTATATCATGGCAGCAAGGTCACCTCTTCCTGTCTTACCTGGCTTTCTCATGCTTTCAACTTTGACCAATTAACACGGTTTGAAGGAATTTGATAGAGGGTCACCCAAGGAACATTTCTACAAAAAAGATTAAAAATCGGCCAACCAGTTTGGGAGGAGTAGAATGGTTACTGAGGAGAAGATGTTGACGGACGGACGCCTGACAACTGGCGATCACAATAACTCACAACTGCTTATCCACAACAGCCGTTATATTTCTTTGACAGTTGGAATTGGAATCTGACCGATGGATTAATAGCATGCTTCAATTTACACTTACTGCTCATCTCCTGTCAATGAAATGATCTTGTCATGAAAAATATTGGACTATTTTCTCTACTTAAACAACTTGTCTTCCAATCTCTTGTGATTAAAATATAAAAGTAAATTCCTACTTGTTTGCGTTTAATAGGAACCCGGTTTATGATATGTTTAATGTACATCAGACGAATTGGATAATATCTAAGCAAAATGTAATTACTGAATAGTTTGGTAAACATTAAGTCTTATAACGAGCTCTTTTACCTTCGGTCATAATGTTTTCAAATGCCGTCTAATGAAGAGGTGGCATAAAGTTGCTAAAACTTGGGAAAGGTTTTCGGACAAGGAGATGGGAACAACATAAATGAATATTTCAAATGAAAATCTTTGATGAAAGAAATTTAGATTAAGCACAGAAACGAAAAAAATATCAATACCGCGGGAAAGCCCAATTTCAGACGCCGACCTTGAGGCCAGGGGGGTTTCGTGCCAATTGATAATTTGCTAATGACAAGATCTAGACCCGGTAGCCGTACTGGAATGATCACCATTGTTCCTAGGCCTATATCCCGCACGATTATCTGCGGCCATAGGTCACAAGTGGATGGTGCTGAAATGCCCATTTTAAGACGACTATCCTGTGACACAAGATCATTGGTGGGATTTAATAATTGGCCACTGGTAAGCTTTATACACGTAGTCCATACTTCACCAATAGACATGGGTGACGGGTTCATTTCTCCGCCAATTCTCTGCGGCCTTAAGTCGCTTATTGCATATTTGACGGGCAGTTCTCTTCGAACATAAATCACTCGAGGATAATGCGGGAAAGCTCATTTTCAGACGTCTCCCTTGATACCAGGGATCTTTCGTGACAATTGATAATTGGCTAATGACATGATATAGACCCGCTAGTCATACTGGACCGATCACCATTGTTCCTAGGTCTATATCTCGCACGATTATCTGCGGCCATAAGTCACTAGTGGATATTGCTGAAATGCCCATTTTAAGACGACTATCCTGTGACCCCAGTTCATTCGTAGCAATTAATAATTGGCCACTGGTAAGCTTCATACCCCATGTCCATACTTCACCAATAGACATGTTGACAGGTTCATTTCTCTGCCAATTCCCTGCGGCCATAAGTCGCCTATTGTATATTTGACCGGTTTAAAGCACTCGCGGATATCGCTGAAAAGCTCCTTTTCAGACTTCTCCCTTGATACCAGGGTTCTTTCGTGACAATTGATAATTGGCTAATGACAAGATATAGACCCGGTAGTCGTACTGGACCGATCTCAATTGTTCCTAGGTCTATATCTCGCACGATTATCTGCGGCCATAAGTCACTAGTGGATATTGCTGAAATGCCCATTTTAAGACGACTATCCTGTGACCCCAGTTCATTCGTAGCAATTAATAATTGGCCACTGGTAAGCTTCATACGCCTAGTCCATACTTCACCAATATACATGGGTGACAGGTTCATTTCTCTGCCAATTCCCTGCGGCCATAAGTCACCTATTGTATATTTGACCGGTTTAAAGCACTCACGGATACCGCTGAAAAGCTCATTTTCAGACGTCTCCCTTGATACCAGAGGTCTTTCGTGACAATTGATAATTGGCTAATGACAAGATATAGACCCGCTAATCGTACTGTACCGATCGCCATTATTCCTAGGCCTATATTCCGCACGATTATCTGCGGCCATAAGTCACACGTTGATATTGCTGAAATGGCCATTTTAAGACGACTATCCTGTGACCCCTGATTATTCGTAGCAATTAATAATTTGCCACTGGTAAGCTTCATACCCCATGTCCATAATTCACCAATAGACATGGGTGACAGGTTCATTTCTCTGCCTATTTCCCCGCGGCCATAAGTCGCCTATTGTATATTTGACCGGTTTAAAGCACTCACGGATACCGCTGAAAAGCTCATTTTCAGACGTCTCCCTTGATACCAGGGATCTTTCGTGACAATTGATAATTGGCTAATGACATGATATAGACCCGCTAGTCGTACTGGACCGATCGCCATTGTTCCTAGGTCTATATCTCGCACGATTATCTGCGGCCATAAGTCACTTGTGGATATTGCTGAAATGCCCATTTTAAAACGACTATCCTGTGACCCAAGATCATTCGTGGCAATTAATAATTGGTCACTGGTAAGCTTCATACCCCATGTCCATACTTCACCAATAGACATGGGTGACAGGTTCATTTCTCTGTCAATTCCCTGCGGCCATAAGTCACCTATTGTATATTTGACCGATTTAAAGCATTCACGGATACCGCTGAAAAGCTCATTTTCAGACGTCTCCCTTGATACCAGGGATCTTTCGTGACAATTGATAATTGGCTAATGACATGATATAGACCCGCTAGTCGTACTGGACCGATCTCCATTGTTCCTAGGTCTATATCTCGCACGATTATCTGCGGCCATAAGTCACTAGTGGATATTGCTGAAATGCCCATTTTAAGACGACTATCCTGTGACCCAAGATCATTCGTGGCAATTAATAATTGGTCACTGGTAAGCTTCATACCCCATGTCCATACTTCACCAATAGACATGTGTGACAGGTTCATTTCTCTGCCAATTCCCTGCGGCTATAAGTCGCCTATTGTATATTTGACCGGTTTAAAGCACTCACGGATACCGCTGAAAAGCTCATTTTCAGACGTCTCCCTTGATACCAGGGGTCTTTCGTGACAATTGATAATTGGCTAATGACATGATATAGACCCGGTAGTCGTCCTGGACCGATCGCAATTGTTCCTAGGTCTATATCTCGCACGATTATCTGCGGCCATAAGTCACACGTTGATATTGCTGAAATGCCCATATTAAGACGACTATCCTGTGACCCCTGATTATACGTAGCAATTAATAATTGGCCAGTGGTAAGCTTCATACCCATGTCCATACTTCACCAATAGACATGGGTGACAGGTTCATTTCTCTGCCAATTCCCTGCGGCCATAAGTCACCTATTGTATATTTGACCGGTTTAAAGCACTCACGGATATCGCTGAAAAGCTCCTTTTCAGACTTCTCCCTTGATACCAGGGGCCTTTCGTGACAATTGATAATTGGCTAATGACAAGATATAGACCCGCTAGTCGTACTGGACCGATCGCCATTGTTCCTAGGTCTATATCTCGCACGATTATCTGCGGCCATAAGTCACTAGTAGATATTGCTGAAATGCCCATTTTAAGACGACTATCCTGTGACCCCAGATCATTCGTGGAAATTAATAATTGGCCACTGGTAAGCTTCATACCCCATGTCCATACTTCACCAATAGACATGGGTGACAGGTTCATTTCTCTGCCAATTATCTGCGGCCATAAGTCACCTATTGTATATTTGACCGGTTTAAAGCACTCACGGATACCGCTGAAAAGCTCAATTTCAGACGTCTCCCTTGATACCAGGGGTCTTTCGTGACAATTGATAATTGGCTAATGACATGATATAGACCCGCTAGTCGTACTGGACCGATCGCAATTGTTCCTAGGTCTATATCTCGAACGATTATCTGCGGCCATAAGTCACTAGTGGATATTGCTGAAATGCCCATTTTAAGACGACTATCCTGTGATCCCAGATCATTCGTGGCAATTAATAATTGGCCACTGGTAAGCTTCATACACCATGTCCATACTTCACCAATAGACATGGGTGACAGGTTCATTCGTAGCAATTAATACTTGGTCATTGGAAAGCTTCATACCCCATGTCCATACTTCACAAATAGCCGTGGGTGACAGGTTCATTTCTCCGCCAATTCCCTGCGGCCATAAGTCACCTATTGTATATTTGACGGGCAGTTCTTTGCGGCTTTAAAGCACTCACGGATACCGCTGGAAAGCCCTTTTTCAGACGCCTCCCTTGAGGGGAGGGTTTTTTTCGTGGCAAATGACGAGATCTAGACCCGGTAGACATACTGGACCGACCGTCATTGTTCATAGGCCTATATCTTGCACGATTATCTGCGGCCATAAGTCACTAGTGAATATTGCCGAATTGTCCATTTTAAGACGACTCTCATGTGGTCTCGGATCTTTTCTGGAAATTACTAATTGGTCACTGGTAAGCTTCATACCCCATATCCATACTTCACCTGACATGGGAGATAGTTTGATTTCTCCGCCAATTCCCTGCGGCCATAAGTCACCTTTTGCATATTTGACGGGCAGTTTTCTGTGGCCATACATCACTCACAGATACCGCTGGAAATCCCATTTTCAGACGTCCCTTGAGGGGAGGGTTCTTTTATGGCAATTGATAATTGGTTAATGACAAGATCTAGACCCGGTAGACATACTGGACCGACCGTAATTGTTCCTAGGCCTATATCTCGCACGATTATCTGCGGCCATGAGTCACTAGTGTATATTGCCGAACTGTCCATTTTAAGACGACTCCGATGTGGTCCCGGACATTTTCTGGAAATTAATACTTGGTAACTAGTAAGCTTCATACCCCATGTCCATACTTCACCAATAGCCATGGGTGACACGTTCATTTCTCCGCTAATTCCCTGCGGCCATATGTCACCTATTATATATTTGACGGGCAGTTTTCTGCGGCCTTAAAATCACTTACGGGTACCGCTGGAAAGTCCATTTTTAGACGACTCGCCAATGACCCCCGGATCGTTCGTGGCAATTGATAATTGGCCTCATGTAAGCTTTATACTCCGTGTAATACTTCACCCATAGACATGCTCGACAAGTTAATTTCTCCGTTAATTTCCTGCTGCCATAAGTCACATATTGCACATATTGCATATTTGACGGGCAGTTTTCTGCGGTCATAAATCAGTCACGGATACCGCTGGAAAGTCCATTTTCAGACGTTTCCCTTGGGGCGAGGGATCTTTCCTGACAATTGATAATTGGTAAATAACAAGATCTTAGACCCGGTAGCCATACTGGACCGATCATCATTGTTCCTAGGCCTATATCTCGCTCGGTATCGGGCGGATTCGGCCCAAAACTGTTTCGGCCTTGTCATATTCGGCCTACCTTTTTTTATAAGAGATATAGTTGTTTACACATTATAAATGCTAGAATAATTAAGATAGTTCGAAGGTTGTTAATAATTGATTATGTAATATGTTTGATTTAGTAATTATATTGATTACATGTAATAAATGTATGTTTGTAATAACGTAAATTCAATTAAAATGTATATTTGTAACAATGTAAATTCAATTAAAATGTATATTTGTAACAATGTAAATTCAATTAAAATGTGTGCATATAATTACGATAGTTCAAACATTGTCCATTAGATCTAGTTAAAAATGAATAATTATATTTTGAAAAGAAATACTGTAGGAAATGTTAAAATTCCAGATAATCTCTCCATTGCTTACAATATTTCTTTTTCAATATATCATATTGCAAATCGCCATTTTATGTGGAAAAAAGTATGAATGAATTTGATGGCATGTCTCCTCTTTAGTTTGAGAAATGTAGTTATTTCCTATCTAATATATAACATTGTCCGTAAGTTTCAATGAATAATGATAATTTGTGAAGAAATATTGCAGGAAAGGTTAAAATAGCCGATACTCTCTCCATTTCTTTACAAAATGTCATATATATAAACTGTCTGTGGCTAAGAGTTCATCCTTCAAAGGCAGCGTGAACTGGCCTAGGCTTTTACAGGATTCTGCCACTCCTCCGACGAGAAGCCGAATTGGTGAGGCTGGCTGTTGAAAGTGGAGACCTGGACCATGGTACAACAAAACGCACTTCCCAGTTGGACCGATCCATTGAGACATCCTGGGACCAGTACATGGAGGGTACGATGATAACTTCCGATTTTCTAACCACTATCGGCGGTATTTACGGAGTGAGAATGTAAAAAATGCATAGTTATTACTGTCAATATGTTATGTTTTGTTATATAAATCGGAATAAATAATTTATTTTTTTAAATATGTTTTTTAATTTTTCTCGCTATCTCAAATAATCAGTTCTTGAGAACTCCATGTGTCGGTTTGAGAATAATATCGTTAATAGCAATATAATAAAGTCCTTACTTGCATTCATAGTGTTTTCAGAGTTAAGATTCACATTAGTATTGTTATGATATCATTACTAGCCTACCGAAAAAATACCGCCACATTGGTAAGTTCCACCCCTTATAACTCACAGACGGTTTTTGGACACCTGGCCCCTACCATATACTCATAGCCGCAGTCGGTTCTGGGACACTTATACCGTCACCTTACCCTATGTTCATACTTACAGTCAGTTCTGGGACACCTGGTCCCTTCCATTATACTCTTAGTCGGTTCTGGGAAACCTGGTCCCTACAGTTTACTCAAAGTTACAGTAGGTTTTGGGACCCTGATCTCTTCCTCTATATTCAGTCAGTCAGTTGGAAACCTGGTCCAATTTCGTACGTACACAATCAGTCAGTTCTGGGACATTGGGTCCCTTTATCTATA